>JAOTRH010187818.1:0-11738 GCA_034768845.1 Heliamphora exappendiculata
ACCCCAAAACCACCCAACCAAAAACCACCCCCCAAATCACCATAACCTCAAAACCACCGCCGACCCCCACACCCTCAGCGCCGCCGCCCGCCTCCCTCACCGCTGTCGCCGCCGACCCCCGCCACTAGCATCGCCACTGACCCCGGCACGGCCGTCGCCGTAAACCCCCTTTCTGCCCTCTCTCTCTGTTATATATATATATATATATATATATATATATATATATATAACAGATTCCCACACCGCCAGCGCCGAGCCTTCCTTACCGCCGCCGACCGCCGCCATCGCAAACTCCTACACCGAGGGAGAAAAACGGTAGAGATGAGGAAGAGAGACGGCAGAGGGAGAGAGAGAGGGTAGAGAGCTGAGAGTACTGTTGACCTAAACTCACACTGCCAGCGCCGCCGACCACCGACCGTCCTAAACCCACACCGGCAGCGCCGCCAACCGCCGATTGCCCTAAACCCACACCGCCGCCACTGTTAACCCCACACCACCGCCGCTCTTTCTTTGGTTTCTCTCTCTGCTTTTTGCCCTCTCTCTCTCACTCTCCCTCTGTTGTCTCTCTCTCTCTCTTCTTTCTGCCGTCTCTCTCTTTCTCCTTTCTGCCGATGATGTGTAGGGCGATCGACGGCGAGTGTGGACAGTCGGTGGTGGTGCCGGTCATTTGGGGAGGTTGGGAGGGTGGTTGAGAGAGAGAGACGGCAGAGATAGAGATAGAGGGTTTGGGTTTGGGTAGTGGTTTGAGAGGGGTGGGATGGTGGTTTGAGAGGGGGGTTTGGGGGTGGTTGTGGACTGGGGTGGTTTATGGGTAAATTTGAAACGATTTTCGTTAAAATTTTAACATATGAGTATTTTTTATGTTAAAATCAAACTTAAGAGGGTATTAGTATAATTTTTGAAACCACATGAAGAGTTTTTGTTTTTATCAGAAATCTCAAGGGAGCCAGTGTAATTTACCCATAAATAAATATATGCAATTATATAAAATAAAATGTAATAGGTTCTTGAAGCCTCAAAATTTCATCTTAATTTTCTTCATACTTTTAATATTTTATATTAAAAATTTATGTGGCGCAATTTGTTTGGAGCAAATCGCAATATCAATTTTTCTAAAATTTAAAATTATTATAATCATTTCTTGATCTAATTAAATTACAATCAACTCAAATTTTATTTCGCAAAAATTAAGTGGCACCATTTGATTAGTTTAGGATTTTATTTCATTTTTTAAAATTTAAATTTAATGTAACTTTATTCTCGATTGGTTTATATTATTATCATTTTAAACTATATTTTAAAAACAAGTGGCGTAGTATGATTAGTCCTGAATCCGCTTTCAATTCTTTCAAAATTTAAAATTAATATTTGTTTACATTTAATTAATTAGAAACTTGGTGGAGATCTAGCAAGGTGTAAACAAAATATATTTGAATATATTTTATTAGATATGATTATAAAAAAAATATATGTTAAAAATATAATAAAATATAAAAAATCGTGCATAACACAAGTTCTTTGCTAATATATATATATATATATATATATATATACACCGCACTTTAAACCAAAAACATATTATACCCATAGAAATTTAGCTACAAACTTTTCTATCATAGTTTTTTATGAAACAAATCTCATAATTTCTTCAATTAAAAATCGAATTATACTTATAGGTGCATATCCAAATTCAACTTATCCCGTATCGTATTTTACAAAATATTATGTGGACCATCCAAATAATTCAAATTGCAAAAAGCTAGGAGAGAAGCTAATAGACCTTCTACCAAATTATTAGTTAATTTTAGAAGAAACTTAGAATGATAAGACATCCCACCAAGAACATGATTTCAATGACTAGCGTGAGAAACGTTGAGCTCTGATAGAGAAAAAAAAAAAGAATATATAAATAAAATTTTTTCAGTATTTTAAATTATTGGGTATATTAATTTATACTTGTACAGTGTGATTTCGTAGGATGGTATGTGAGGGAGAAAACTAGTAATTTGGAAGCTTTCTTGGTTGCTTTTAAACTTAAATAGAAAAAAGGATGAGATTGGTCGGTAGGCGTATGCCAATTGCTAAATAACCAAGATATGCTTCAATTATGGAGTTCTCTAGCTAATTTGATAGAATTTCTAAAATAAGTTGTGTATACCTTGAGAAACCAAATAACCTTTTATAAGGAATTCGGGTTGGACCTCTTGAGTGAGATGACATCATCCAACTATAGCTCTTTTATGAGAGCTGTCGCCCAAGAAGGGTTTAGTATTGTTGTGGGTCTATCGGAAAATATCAAGATCAATCTAGCTGTCATTATTGTAGATTTGTACACCCATGCCATTTTTGTTAATGTTATGTGGTTTGACCGCAACATCATTAATGACCTTTAATTCGATCACACCATCTTTATTAATGCACTTGAGTTCAATCTTTCGTGCCACTTCAACTAGAGGTATGCAAGACTCACAATGGGGGTTGGCCTACGCAACTCAACTATTTCTCTATCTCGTCCTTAACAGGTGTGGGCTTTATTATTTGGGCCCAACTTGTTAGAGGTTAGACCAAGGGCTAACAAAGAATCTTATCTGATCTGGATTTGGCCCATTTCGATATTATATTAATATTTTCAAACAAGAAATTAATCACAACTATCAATTACAAGTTGATTACAAAAATACTAATAAAAGACAAATAAATTTATGTTTTGTAGCCTTAGTTAATGCATACAAGCTGAATGATTCTGGATAATTTTTAGGTCACTTTTGTAAAAGGACCGTGTTTTTAATGATTCTAATATGCACAATTAGAAACAAAAAATGTATGCTATGTGAATTTGATCAAAATAGTCTTTCCAAATTCATTTACATAAACATAGTTTTGGTTCTCTATATTCGTCTTTTTTTTTTGGATATGATAATTTGCAGTAATTCAATGGTTGATATATTTTCATAAATTTGGCTTTTATTTTTTGTTTATTCGGTAGGGTTCACTTACTATATTAATTATGTGAAAAATTAAATTAATCGGACATTATTAGTCATGTTCTCATAATACATTAAATATATATAATTTTGATAAAAATTAGATAAATTTATTCAATCAGGTGGTTACTAATATTTGATCAAAATGGAGTTTTACATGAATAATCAATTATATAGGTAAACAGCTGAATGATTAAGGCTTCGTTTGTTTCGGCACAAAATATTTTACAATGAAAAATAATTTTTATGTAAAATTACCATACAGAAATATTTTTGTTCATTTTATTTTTCAATGTTTTGGGTGATATTTAAGAAAATATATATTTTCTAAAAAACATAGAAGTCGTTCTAGTCACTTGTCGCCACTTGCGCCACTACCATCGTCGTTTCCACAATTGCTGCTACCACTGCTTCCATCGTTGGTACTAGCACCACTACCGTAAAATAACTTCTGCTTTTTTTTGTAAATTAATTTTAGTTTTACGAAATAAAATACTTTACTGAAAAAATATTAAAGTTTTTTTTATCAAACTAAATATTAAAAAATAAATAAAATATTTTACTAAAAACTATTTTACGTAGAAACAAACAAAGCCTAAAATATATTTAAAATTGGGTCCATCACTGCTATGTGCTGTGCCTTAAAGCACTATGCGCACCCCGCATTTCAATGTGCAGACAAGTTAAAAGAATTGACTAGATGAGTTTGAGAAGTGTGGAATAGCATCTATACAGCTCATGAAAGTCCTTGCATTTGAAACTTTTGCAATATTGAACCTCCAAATGAGCTGTTGGCAAGATTGGGACATCTTAACAATCTCCAGCTCACATGAATTTTTTTACTTAGGAGAACTTATGATTTTCGAAACATAAATCAGTGATAGTAATCACGCAATTCAATGTTGGAACACTAGCTTAAGAAGACCCACGATCGATTAGAATGGCCTAACTGACAAGATTCATCACTAGGCCATGACCCAATAAGCTTTTCGGTTAAATCGGCCACTGTTTAGGCCTCATAAACATTAAAATTTTCATTTTAGAAAAGATATGAATTGCTTATTTCGGTTAAATCGGCCACTGTTTAGGCCTCAAAAATATTAAAATTTTCATTTTAAAAAATATATGAATTGCTTATTATTTGGGCTTTCCAAATTTGTTATATTCAAGGTTTTTTTTTATTTGCGAATTTCTCTTTGATTCAAAGTTCCTAGAGTTAGAGCTTAACTCAAATCTTTGGACTTCGGTAATTTTTAAATTTCCTTTGAATTTTCATGATTAACAAGTATTGCCTTTTCTTATTTATTTCCTAGTTGGAGTAGGGTTTTTGTTGGCAATAAATACCTGATGTAAACCTTAGGACAAGAGTGATGTTAGAGTCACAACTGAAGTGCACAACTCCAGCCACAACTGCTGAATTGTGCACTGTTTTTGCTTTTTGAAAAAAAAACACAAAAATAGTGCACAACTCAGCAGTTGTGGTTAGAGTTGTGCATTTCAGTTGTGTCTCTAACATTATTCTTAGGACAATTCAGCTTTTCATTATTATTGAATACTAATTGGGTGTTAGAATTTCTCTAATTTTATCTTGCTTGTGATAGCTTTGCGCATTCATGTTTTATCTATACGCTTTTTTGGATCAGTTGGTATCAGAGCGTGCACTCAATTTTAGATTATGGTGCAACAGAGAGTTCGTAATAATCGATATACTGTTGCTAAAGATGTATTGGGATTTAATCACCGATCCTCAAACGCAAACGGAAGTATATCTATACACACACCAAAAAGAAAATCACGTAATAATATATGTAGCTCAGCACAACTTGTCTACATTCATGGGAGAAAAAGAAAATCTACAATAACTGTAGAGTGTATAATTACGAGACCAAAAATATCCAAAAATTCGATATCCACAACTTAAGCCTTGAAACAAGCTATGTTTTCCCGCTCAAATGTCATCCTAGTGCTCCTAGTATTTTTTCGCCTCTACATTTCTACTTCTTAATTTACTCTCGACACAACAACTAAAATTATAAGGTTCCTAAAACCTTAAACCCCGTATAATTATAAAACCTACACATATTAGATTTTTTATAAATTTATTACACATGTTCAGCCCAAATACATGTAAATAAAATCCTTATTATATACTCTACAGAATATAAGACACATACCCAACAAGAAGTGTATGTATGAAATGATGCTATACAAGATGCTTGACCAGAGGTTAGAATTACAAGAATGGAGGAGTCCCTTGTTGCACTAATTAAGCATATATGGTTATGTTGATTGTAGTTGTTATACATCGCAACAATCCACTAAGCTCACACCTCTTTAAAGATGACAGCAGTTGATTTTTCTTTCACTTCAAATATTATTCCACTTCCAATTGTGAATTTGAATAAATCATCTACTAATAAAGAATCATTTCTTGTTTGGATGGGTGTTCACCCCAAATGTTACCGGATTGCATACACACATCCGTAATACTTAGTGATCAACATCAGTCCTGCAAATCGTCATAGATTAATCTCTTCAGCGTTTTAATTTGAGAAAAATATTTCAATTCTTGATATTTATAATGATATTGTTTATACAATATCGCTGATCGTCGTTATGCCATTAATTAGGAACAACACGTAGACGATTCAAGTTGTTTCATCATTGATTGAGAGCACAATATAAATAATATGACCTGATGAAATATGAGTATGGAATAAATACTCTAAATTAGTAGAGTTGGTGAAGGAGACCTATCAAACAATTATAGAAGTTCCCACACTGGTCACATCCCCAGTTGAGATACAAGTAAGCACAATTTTCAACTCTCTCTCATTTTTTTTCCTCTCTCTGGCCCCTTGGTGTTATTAAATGTAATGCTGCACATATGTACATTCAAGAATCTAACCAAACTCATTTGACCTTATTTTGGGAGATAGATTATAGATAGGTTCTGTGAAAAAATGAGCCTTATTTTTATGATATAAGTCAATGTTTAGGTAACCTTATATGTACATGCAATAGGAAAGCTGATATGTATACATTCTGTAATCCACCATAGGAGGGCTGTAAATTAATCATTTGTTGAAATTGGAGTTTTCTATGAATTAACACGCCTTTCATGTGTGACCACCGATACGTGATATATACATATATACATTCTGTAATGCACCATGGTAGGGCTAGCAGTGGTACATAGAAATTCCTAGTCTTTTAGCCTCTCTGCTGAAATATTAATGTTAGTTATTAGTTTATAATTTTGCTATTTTTTGTTCTAAAACAAATGTAGATTTAAATTCTTTTATTCATATTTTGTTTAAAGGCTCGTGCTTTTTATTCTTCATATTTATTCTTTAATCTGAATGTGTTTCTCTTTATTGAATATCAATAAGTTGTCTACTTTATGGTTAAAAATATAACATTTTTATTAATTGGAGAATTTTTTTTTTGCCCCATGGGTCAACATTCCTGGTTTGCCCCAGGACAAACATTTACTATGCTCCGGAGGATAGTTGTACACAAACAGAATTTTCATGTGAAACTCTAATTAGAATGATGTGTCATGTAAAATATTTGAAATTGTGAATTCGTGTGACGGGTCTTCGATTAAAAAATAAGATCAGAATGAGTCACACTATTTGTGTATTAAAAGAACAATAATACATCAAAAAAAATTTTCTTCTCACTTTTACAATCATTTGATATTCATAGGCATATGTGGGAGCAATTGCACCAAAATCATTTAGTGATAAATAAAGAATAATAATAAAAGGGTAAAATATAGTATTATTTTGGGTTCTCTCCTTTCATTAATGTTGTAGGGTTCATTCTTTCATACCAGTTATGTTCAGGGGTCCTTGGTGAGATCAGTTGGGCTGATGAGACACTTAAAGCAAGCTTTACTCAATTGTGCAAAGCCTATTTTCTAATTATTGTTTTGGATTCTGAGGTTTTGAAACTTGCATCTGCATAGGTCACGTAAAGCATGGGCAAGTTGGGTGTAAGGGTGATGCTGCATTGTGATATGGACCAAAAGTTAAAAGAATTTTCCCAATTTGGCCCAAGTTTATCACCTTTTTTGGACTTACTAAAAGTGCTTTCAATTTTTTATGACAAGGAACCCTTGTGTGAAATTCTGAGTCTATACGTAATTTTAGTCTATAAGTTACTCTCGTCACATGTATAGATTGAGCAATAGTCAAGACGATAAACATTTAATTTTTTAAGTACGGTCACTTACCAACTCAACTGTTATTTGAAGTTGCTTTTGTGTTCAATCAAGAAGCACTTGAATAACCTAAAAAGGTAATCATCAAGTAGGTCAGAGTCTCTTGTATGTGATCGGCAAATTATTCGGTACTTTTACAGTTACTATATGTAAATGAAAATTTACATTTTTAATAAATAAAAATATTTCTTTCATATTAAGTGAATTATTTTTATTTGTCACATACTTAACAAAAGTGAGTTAATATTGTCCCATTTAAAATGTTTTTCACTACATAATCAACGAGAGTACCACATAAGTAATGATACATATATAATGATCTGCAGTCATTGAATAACAATTCTCTTGTAATTTATTGTAACTTGTCCAAAAACCTCTCCTTTTGTGCCAACCTCTCATCATTAGCGTAATATGGTCGTGAATTGGACATTTTTAAAATTGGGTTTAGGATCCCAACCCGTGACACTTAAAAATGGAAATATGGTCTCTCTAGAGAAGACTAGAGGCCTAAAGCTTCCTAAATTCTTAATTCGTGCTTCTAGGTAAACATCTTAATGGTATATTGTGCTAACTAATTTGTTGATATCTTTGGTTCTTGAAGCCAATATTACGCTTTTGTTTTGTTAACATTTAGGAATTATTATTGGAGGACGTGGTAGGCTGAAGATTGGTGCATTCATCAATCTTGGATCATATTATTTTGTGGGCATTCATTTCATTAGCCTTTGTCCTACACATTGGAGAAAAGGTAAGATCATAGGCCTATACTTGCGACAACTTCCATACAGAGAGAGAAAGAAAGACACAATAGTAAATTACCCATTTTAAAAGAATTTTGTACTTTTGACTTTAAAGCTAGTTTTTTTTGAATTAAGACCTAAGAGAAATAATAAATAGTGATTCATATCGTTAAGCTATTTTATCTTTTACATATATAGATATATCAAAAATAACAGAGACATAGACACCAATCTCGAAAAATGATCTCAACTATCCGTTTTGTGGGGTCCTATATGCATATAAATAACTTTATTTATTTAATTTATGCGATATTTTTATATTTGGTTTCTGTGCATAGTATTATTGTATATATATACACGCGTGTGTGTGATCATCACAACACTGCAAATAAGTTTATGAAAAACCATGTCTTCCAATATTCTTCTTTGTAGGGGCTTTCGGTTGGAGATGATATGTGGAGTTATCATTCAATTTTTATCACTTTTTACCGTTGCAATAGGCACTAACTGGGAGAAAGAAGTAATCTCTCAATCTCTCTCTACTATTAACTCTCCAAAGCTTTGTTCCGTCACTCATTATCAAACTGATGTGATCTTTTTTTCTTTTCAATTCACGTAAAGAATGCCATCAAATGAGTCACCAACTCTACATTTCCTGTTTATATAGGATTATAAAACCGAACAATTTGTGCATATTAGTAGGGTGGTAATAAAAAGTAATGAAAGTGAGGAAATTTTTGGAGTTCTCAATTAAGCAAAGAATTCATTTTTATTCACTGGTCATAAAATGGTTGTATATGTTTGACGCAACAAAGAATGAAGAAAGGGGGCTGACTTGAAAGAAGGTTGCCCAAAAATTAAAAAAAAAAAAAAAAGAAGGCTGATTACATAGCTAGAAGAAATATCAGAGGAAGAAGAAATATAAGAGGTAGTAGTAGGCTACACCAATGGATTCAAATGAGAATATATCCTAGAAAGATCAGAGTACCTCTCTCTCATGGAACACCAAATCCCACCGTTCCATTTCTAAGAAACTAACTCATGTCTAAACATTACTCATCAAAATAATTAGTAAGACTGCAATAAAACTAATTGAGCAATATAATAGCAACTTTACCTCAATTACCAACTTGACCGTGAGCCCAAGTATTATATTTGGTTATTTATTAAAATTGCCGCTTGGAGGAAAGGATGGATTGTTAGTGTAGACGATTTGTAATAAGAATTACTAGTCTTGAACACATGAATCGTAAATACATGAATGTGATGGACCAAAAAATATGCTATTCCTAATGGAATAGGTAACAAAGCCACTTTGCCTGGTCCACCCAACGAAACGAATTCTTATCTTTGTTCCTAATATTCTGAAGTTGAGGAATGAGCTTTCGTGTGTCACTGATTCAGGATTGCTTTTTTGTCTGTAGCAGCGTAGTTGAGGTAATAGTAGATTACATCAATGGATTCAAGTCAGAATATATCCTAGAAAGATCAGATTACAACCTGTTCAATAACCTGTTTAATAATAAATTTATATTTTTAATTTTATATATATTTCAGTCATAAAAAATTATACAAATTATAATAAATAAAAAGAACCAAAGAACCTGTAAAAAGTATTTAAATAATTTGATACGCATATAACATCAATCTATGCATAAAAAAACTCTATAGTTCAAACAATTGATGAAAAAATATTTACAAAAAATTAACTACAAAAACACTGGCATAATAATAACAAGTTTGCCAAGAACTCAAAAAATCTTGCAAGAACACAATGACCATTTTTTGCAATAAAAATAAACCATACGTATTCTTAATTGCATTGTATAATTTATATTCAAATTGAATGTATATCTTAAATAAGTTAAGAAATTAATTATATACTTACATAATTAAGAGCCAACATCAACAACATTGGTTGAACATTCCATTGATTCGGATTCAGTCTTATTTTCATTTATAGTCATCTTCGTAACATCTTTTACGAGCTCTTCCAATTTTATTTTTTCAAGTGTTACATAACAATTATCTTTTTCTCCAAACAATCAATCCCTATTACATATCAAAACCTCAATAATTTGAGGCCTTAGAGCACTACGATATTAATCAAGAATTTGACCACCAGTACCTAATGCAGATTCCGAAGCAACTGTAGAATTATGAAAATTAACACATCACGAACCATCATAGCAAGTTTTGGGTATCGACATTGATTAACTTTTCAAAAAGTAAGTACATCAAGTTTTTTCCTTTTATCATTTTTCGGCTCATCCCAATATATATAATTCTAGTTGACTCTTTTGTTCAATTTCAATATTCAGCAAATGGATTAATATACCAATCTCAATATTCACAAATAAGTTTCAATAATTAATAGAAAACAGGTATTCTTAATTCTCTGTTATATGAGAACGAACCGTATAGACTCTTAAAAAGCATATGTTAGTGATCTTTCCCTTTTCATTGTCCAACATAGTCGCAAGTTAAATCATGCTCAACACAAATTATTGGGCAATAAACAACTTGTATTTCAAAACTCTTGAATAATATTATCATATATAGAAAAGCATCTTTAGTTGGAACCATGACAGCCATCAACTATTTTTACTTCCATAAAAAATCATGTAAAAATAATTCATCAACTACAAACTTAAAATTTAAAAATAATTTATAACATAAAAGTCTAGTAGAGTCATCATAATTTGGGGGAAAAGGTTTTGAACTTTTTTGAGCTTTCTTACTCTTGCATGACCCAATACAGCATTAAGAAGAGAAACAACTCTCTTAAACCTAAACAAAGCCTCCCATATTTCAACCATTAAATTCCTAAACTGAATATGATATTGGGGATGAAATAACAACCTAAGAACCCTATGGCTACACTCTATTGTTACTCTATTAGCTTCTTCAATTTCGTCCATCTCACCCTCCAACAAAAAAAAAATCATAACTTACAAATTTTTAAAATCTATTAATTGTTGACGGATCATCAATCATCATAACTAGGGAAAAAGAATCAAAATAGTAAGAATCTGTCTTGATTTCAAAAATTCAAGATTAATCAAAACAAAACTAGCTTAGTTTTATCCACTATGAATGTGAAAATAGATTAAAGATGAAAACCAAAAAAAGATTAACATGAAAGTAGTTCAAATTAGGAAAGAAGAGAGATCGTTGAGAGAAAAAAAAAAACGAAAAGCAAAGAACAGACCTTAGTTAGCTTTTTGTGTGCTATGAAAACCCTAAATTCTTCCTTTTTCAATTTGCGTAGGGCGTGAGATTGAAATGAGGAGTGAAAAAAAAAAACAGCGACTAGAGTTCGTCGACGACACAATGAGTTTCGACTGCCTTTCGACGTCGATTGGATTTGCCTTTTGACGTCGATTGAATTTCGACGACAACAAAGAGCTTTCGACTACGACGACAAGCTTTGCCTGTTGCAGCGGCAACGACCTTCAGGCTTCAGCAAACAAGTAAATGCGGCGGCACAACCTTAGGATAAAGGGTAAAGTTGATAGTCGCCAATTTCAATTAGGGTTTTAATTTTTTTGTAAACTCCATAGTTTGCTTTAACTTTATTAGTAATTTTGTAGCTAAGAATCTGATAAATACCATGTTTAACCAAAACTTCACCATAGTTGGTTCATTTTTTTCTTTTCGTAAATTATATTAAAAATTTCCTATATATGGCCTGTTCTTGTTAACATTATTATTGAGTTCTCGAATGATTTTTCTAATTTAATTTAAACATTTTATTTCTTTTGTAAGATTATGTAAAAACCACTT
>JAOTRH010187850.1:0-11737 GCA_034768845.1 Heliamphora exappendiculata
TTATAAGTATCTCTTCTCTCTTCTCATTCTTCTCACCTAAGTTCTACCAGTAAAGCCAAAAATTCACTGTAGTGAGAGGGCGGGGTTTTGAATTTCAAAATTTCAAAATTTTAAATTGGGATTTACTATTGATGTTCATGGATTCCCGGGAAGACTTCATCAAATTTAACATGGGACAATTTGGCACTATTCACATGTGATTTTACTATTCCCCAAATGAATATGTTAATTTTACTCTGCGAGGTATAAATGAATATGTTAATTATTTTTATTTTATTTTTGTAATTATTTAATTTGTTATTAAATATCTATTCATGGGGGGATGTGAACCCTGTTAAACCCTCCGAGGGAAGAAACTCTGCGAGGCATAAATTAAGATGTTAAATTTTATTTCTTTTTTTTCTAAACATTTAATAGCTTAAATGTGATTGATGTTTACTCTGACCAACCCATTGGGGTTAAGATACACAGGACGATGGGATATTAACGTTATCATACGACGGTGGAGTTATAATAATTTACTAAGATGAAACGGAAAGGAAATTCATTACATTTATTTAATCATTGATACATTGGGTTCTTTCTGTGGGACCCCAAATATCTCATGTGGACCAACAACGACATCACCCACGTACAACATCTCCGTGGTTAACTGCACAATGCATTCTTCTGGGAGAATACCTATGTCATAAGCTGAGAAGACTCCTCGACGCATAGCATCTCGGACGACCTCCATGCAATCAAGTAATGAGTCTATATAGTATCCTCCATAATCACGGGAGTTATTGTCTGCACTCCATGCAATGTCCTCCATTACCTTATGGGGCAGCTCCCATTTTAGCACCACGCGCTCACAGTCTCCTCTTTCCAACAGGCGACGAAAGAAGACTCCAAAACAGTGGGCATCGTACTTAAGTGACCACGTGTACATTCCACGTGCAGCACCTCGAACAATTTCTCCAAGCATTTCCTCCTTTCGAAAAAAGTAGTCATGGGAAGACTCCACATAATGTTGGAAATAATTTTTTTTTATTTCACAACGGAGATCAGTAGGCAGATGTGGAAAAATCTCTCCAAATCGAGGATCCATTGTGGTGGAAAAATGACAATCTACGAACCTCAATTTATAGTGGTCAAATTATACTATTACGGGGACACGTCAATTGAAGTTTATTTTTTTAATTTAGGTCACATCCCAAATATTTGCTTTATTAAAGCAATATATTCTTTTGATTTTAACTGCAGAATCCTAGACTAATAGTGAGGACTATACAACATTGGATGCCATCCATATCAGAAATGCCAATTGGAAAAAGAAAAGATGCCTAAGTTGGAATTATTCCTCTTCGAGGAGAATATTTTCAATCTCCCCAAATCCTTTTACTATTTATGATATGAAACTTCCGTTGAAAGTTTTTTCCCTCCAAGTGGGGGATATAATTATTGTACTTCTCCGGTGAATATTTTAATTTAATTTTATTTATTTATTTATAATTTTTTAATTTATTATTTAATATATTTATATGGCGGGATAAAATATCCTTGTTACCTCGAATTCCAATTTCAAATTCAAAATAAAGGTGGGAAAAAGATTCTCACTTTACAGCTGTAATGTATTTTTTACTATTTGCTTTTAAATCCTGTCGGTGACAGCTGTACTCCACTACTGACAAGTAGGATATATTATCCGACAACATTATCTGTTCAATGTACGGTCCACCTACTTTATGGCGTCACCCACGTGGAGGTGGGACCTACCGCGACCCTGACTGCTCGCGAGGGGCAAAACAAGTAATATTATATTGTTTTGCCCCAAAAGACAGCTGGACCCTTTCAGGAATTTTTATAAGTATCTCTTCTCTTTTCTCATTCTTCTCACCTAAGTTCTACCAGTAAAGCCAAAAATTCACTGTAGTGAGAGGGCAGGGTTTTTGAATTTCAAAATTTTAAAATTTTAAATTGGGATTTACTATTGATGTTCATGGGTTTCCGAAAAGACTTCATCAAATTTAACATGGGACAATTTAACACTATTCGCATGTAATTTTACTATTCCCTAAGTTGAAATTTCTCTTCCAGGATTCCCGTTAATGTCATTCTTTTATATTTATTTTATTTTATTTTTGTAATTATTTAATTTGTTATTAAATAACTATTCAAGGGGATGTGAATACCTGTTAAGCCATTTGGGGGATGAAACTCTGCGAGGCATAAATAAAATTATTAATTATTTTTTTATTTATTTTTTATTTTGTAATTATTTAATTTATTATTAAATATTTGAACATCTCATTCTGAACATCTATACCCGCTGCGCGTAAGTTCCCTCGACTGCACTGAGTGTTGCTCGCTCTGCAACACGATCAACTAATTTATTTGTAGGATGTAAACGATTATGCGGCATAAATAAATTTTTTACTTTTTTTTTCAAATATTTTATTTATTATTAAATATCTATTTACGTTGAAAAATGAACCTTGTTAAACCCTCCGGGGGATGAAACTATGCGATACTTAAATAAATATGTTAAATAAAGAAATAGAATAAATTTGTGTAATTATTTAATTTATTATTAAATATCTATGCATAAAGACAAATATCAACTGTATTTAAGGATGCATGATAACAGAACTCCTTCTCCCAACTTCATATTTTGTGATTTGAATTATTGATTGGACCTCAGTATACCCATCCGGGATATAAATTAAGATTAATTTTTTTTAACTGATTCTTTAATTTATTAAAGAATAAATAGTGATAGTGAATCAACCTTGTTAAAGATAGCAAACATCTATTCACTTCTAACAAACTTTATTAAATGTAAACTGTTAAGAGTGAAATGTGCAAATAAAAATTCTGAACATCTCATTTACTTACAACATTACCCTTCTCATCGGTAATTATCTCTTGACTCTCATCACTATTCTTTACACTCATAATTACATTTCTTAATATATTAGAAAGTTCTTGAGGGTCCATGATAACAGAACCCCTTCTCTCCACTTCATTTTTCCTGACTCCAACCTCATAAACGGATGGTCTAGGATCTAACTCTGTTATACCAACTCCTCTGCGTATATCAACCTCCGACACGCTGGGACGAGCTCTGCGATCGTCAATGACTGATCTACATTCTCCAAAACCTCCAATCAACAGATTGGACCTCCTTTCCGGTAAATACAAAGACATGAATCGGGAGAGAATTGGTTGGGCACTACTAAGGGCACAGTGCCAAACATCTACATGTTCTCTATTGTATTTTTTGGACATCACATTGATAGACGGCGGTCTCATTACAGCATCTTCCGGTATCTCATTTGTAGAATACTTCAGAAAACCCTTCATTTTACAATATGTAACACCCCTTTTGATATTAGATTCTTCCAGGAGATATTTGACCACCCATGGGACTTGTTTATCATTAATAGAATAATATCCATTGCCATAATAAATTAACTCACACTAACAATCTACCGGAAATACAAAATAAGCTTGCAAACTGTCATTGCCATCTAACCTCCGGTCATACACATTTACTCTGACCAACCCACTAGCGTTGGGAGCACATAAAGGTGAATATTTTATTAATATTTTATCCACCTTAATACTCTTGTGATCGTATTTCAATCTCAATTGATAAAACAAATTAGGCAATACAAATTCTATTGAAGTGAAATCATTGGTTGAAACACCTTCTACAACATCGGTATACATATCATAAAATAAATACATGAGACAAAGGTTTTCTATTCCCCATGTGAAGACGAACTTCACTTCCCCAGGGAAGAAAGTGGGCTTCCATGATTCCCGTTCATTGTTTCTTTTTATGTTTTATTTTTTTAAAGTTTTTTATATAGCTATTTATGGGGGGTAAATATGTTTTTTATTTTTTATTTTTTTTAAAACCCTTAATTTATTATTAAATATCTATTCATGGGGAGATATGAACCCTGTTAAATCCTCTAGGGGATAAAACTTAAACCCGCTGTGCGTAAGTTCCCTCGGCTGTGCCGAGTGTTGCTCGCTCTATGACACGGTGATATTAACATAGTCTACAACTCAATTGCAAAATAGAAATGTTTGTTTAATAATAACAGCCATATCATAGCAAGTAGCCCTTGGCCTAACGATATGGCTGTCACACTCCCAAATGAAGGGTGAGGGGTTCAAGTCTTGCCAAGAGTAAGTTGTGAGAGTAGGTGTGCGTGTGTTTTCCGATAAAAAATAGTGGCATTCATATCATGGTAACGTTAAATGACCAACAAGTATGAAAATAAAGCTAAAGTGGTCCTTTACCATTGTGTGGAAAACTATATCGCCAACCACTAAAGGCGGTTGGACATCCATTGAAGACTAAAAACCTAGTGACACCAAACAAGTATTTAACTGAACACGCACGTGCACACACATACAAAAAAGAAAGCAAATACATTTGTCATACTTCAAAACATTACTCCAGTGGCAACAACTATTGCAAAGCAGAAGTTTCAAATGGTGGAAGAGAAGTTGCTTTTTATCATGTAATCAACCTCCAGTATCTACAAGAAAACACGACTCATGAATGTATCTGATAGAAAAAACCATATTCACTGTCATCAACAGTATCTTTGTCAATCACAAGTGGTAATGATCATGGCTTTTGACTGCTGCTGCTGGGAATTTCAGTTCCTGAAAAATTGTAGAGGATAATTCCTTCTTCCACATATCCCTCTTGAATGTATCACGTAAATCCTTCACGCTATTACAATTTAAATCAAAAGTGGGTCCTTAATGCCACCAAAATTGAATCCTTTGTGGACATGATTTTAAAAGGATAACTTAATTCTATGGTGAGATTGTGACGGTCTCAAGTCATTTGGATGCAGGAGAAACGAAACATATCAGCATTTTTTGTCTGGTATATTAATTTCTTACTTCTTTGGAAGATTATACAGTACTGTTAGTTCTATTAACTAGGAGTTCTATGCAAGAACAAAAGCTAGCTAGTGGGGAAAGAAGTTATGGGGGAAGATGCTTCATCAACAAATGCCCAAGCACCCAGGGGTAACACACAAATCATAAGATGCTCTAAGTACCAACACAATTAAAAGCACTAAGCAAGTAAAACTGATGCGGACCGCATATCACGGACGGATTTTTGAATTTTTGAATTATTGTATTTTTATTATTTTATATTCAATCTTCTTATATAGTATTAGGCTTCTTTAATTTATCAAAGGTTTAGATAAGTACCAGTTAGGATATTTTTTATAAGATTGTTATCTATTAGATTCTTAGCCTATAAATAAGGCCTTTGGTATTGTAATTATCATATTTGAATGAATGAGAAGTTGAGTTAGAATTGTGCTCGGTGTGCAATTTCTTTTCGCTTTCCTCTCTTTTTTTTCAATTTTTCTTGTCATCTTCTCTTCTCATCCTCGTTCTTCCTTGCTTTCTCTCTTTCTCTCTGGTTCTATACCAAAAACTCACTCCATAACATATGATTAAGAACAGAAGCTTCAAATTTAAGTTAACATTAATTCATCACTAATAGAATGCGAAGTATGCATATGATTGCCAACAACATATAGAATAGACTTATACAAGAAAAGTAAAAATGAATATTCAATAACTCCAAAGAGTCCAAGGCAATGCACACTCAAAAGCCATCATACACACGGGCACTGAAGAAAATGACACTGGCCACCACTACCTTAACACCCTCCCGCCACCACCCCCACAATGGAAAAAAGCCAGCAATAATAATAAACATAAAAAGAAAGAAAGCCATTTGTGAGGATACTAATCTTACTACTGTGGAATACGCCATCTAACTTTTTCCCACCCTCTTCTTCAATTTAGAATGTCAAACACTAAGACTAAAATTACTCAACTAACTAGAGGGTAAAGGGATTCACTTAAATTAGCAAACAAAGTCCAACAAAGAGCAAGAAAAGTTTCCAAATTACATGACACGATGAAGTACAATATACATCCAAACTCAATTTGGGGGTGGTGAGATAGAATGGGGAAATAGAAATATTATATAATGATTCATGCAGGCTACTTCTATCTTACACAAACACCAAGTGAAGGCACCTCATCTGTCCAAAATAAAAGATGCATTCAAGGCATCTTTTGAACAATTTTATTCGATGGCAAAATAATCCAGCTCAATAGATTCACAAAGAAAATTTTTAGCAGATGCAAATATATATAAGAGCATAAGAAGAAAAACCTCAAAATACTTGGAAACCTTTGTGCTTAAAGAGCATAAGTTGCTTTTAAATAATCCACTATCTCTGCACTCTCAAACATTTGCACCCCGGTATTTGGATCTTCTAAATAAGGTACCTGTCAACAGATGTAGTGGAAGTAACACATTTTAATGCAACATATAGAATATTATGCACATGTGGGAAAGTGTTGTCCAAGTCCAACTTCACTTCTTTGATTCTGTAGCATAGCATTCTACCTATATTATGGCTATAAATATACTTCTCTTCAAATTCTATTTTTGTTGTTTATATTTTGAATGCATACAAAATTCATCCTGTGTTCTCTTTATTTAGCTTAAAATGGTGTTTACAAACTAACATTGAGATGTCTATGCATTGATTGAGATTTTTGTGCACAGTTGCATAGTAACTAGACCACTTAAAATATATTTGTTGAATGCATGCCCAACAAAGGAACAAAATTTTGTTTTGTATGGCTGAAACGTTTCTTTTTTATAGAAAACTGACACAATACATTTGTAGAAAATTGAGTTCTGATGGAAACTGAAACACACACAAACTCATCAAAACACACCAAAACACAATCCATTTTGAAACATGAGGGTATCCAAACACCAACAAAGGAACAAGATTTCGTTTGTATAGCTGAAACGTTTCTTTTTTCATAGGAAACTGACACAATACATTCGTAGAAAAATCGAGTTCCAATGCTTCCATCAAAACATTATGAAACACACAGAAACTCATCAAAAAGCACCAAAACAACGATTCATTTTGAAACATATGAGGATATCCTAACAAAATGGTTTTTGTTCTACTATTTTTGTCATAAAAATAAAAAGATTAGAGGCCAAGAAAACATCTGAAATTGATTGAGAACAAGAGAAAAAGGAAGTGTGAAAATCAGTTATAAAGAGAAGGAAAGAGGTTATGAACATGATCGAGTCATTCTTCTATTTCATTGTTATCGTGAGTAAATTATTCAATTCTCTTTTCTATTACTTTCTAGAATCTTGCCTGCCTTACATTCTTATTTTTTCTCTTTCAATGGCACATCTCACACCTCAATCCAACCCTTTAACCTTGGTTTATTTATCTTCTAATATTTCTTCAACTTTCTTGAAAGTTATTCTTAAACTATGATACCGAGAATAACCACCCTACTCCTTGGAACCGCTTTAGCATTTTTTTATTATTCATTAGTAGAATAACAAACCTACTCCTTGGAACCGCTTTAGCATTTTTTTATTATTCATTAGTAGAATAACAAACCTACTCCTTGGAACCGCTTTAGCATTTGTTTATTATTAATTAGCATTAGTATTGTTGCATAATATTTGTAAACTTGTTTGGTAGGGAACCATATTCACATTGGAATCGTTAAAACTTATGTTTGATAACTTGTGTTTTAATTTAATAAATCTTCAGTTTGTTTGGACATTTGGTACTGAATCGTGCATTTGCGCCTTCTTTTGGGTGAATGGATTAGCAGCCCTCAAACATGTCTAGTGACTTAATTATTAAATTATGTAAGCATTTAGAAAGGTTTAGTTTGTTTCCAAATATTTTTTTTCTCTCCATAATTTTTTTTATTTAACATTTTCCTCATGTTTCCAAAATGTTTGTGAAGTGCTTTCATCTCCAAGCTAATAGAAACAACACATCAAAATGAATTTTTGACAATGTATCCAAGTAGACATGCCAGAACATATATCTCATATTCAGCCTATTGGATTGTCCCACATCACCCAATTTAAGCCCCCTCTATGCGGTTTATATGGCTCAGCTTCTCTATTCTTTAACACCTAGGTTTCAAAGAGTTGTGTGGGCTGAGCTTTTCAACTTGGTATCAAAGTTGGGTTACTCGCTTTACAGCATGCCAAGTATTTGGCTGTTGTGGTCCTGGCGGTGTGTTGAATTGTTCCACATCGCCTAGTTTGAACCCCCTTTGTGCGGGTTTATAAGGATCAGTTTCTCTTTTCCTTAACACCTGGGTTTTAAGAAATTGTGTGAGTTAGGCTTTTCAACTCAGTTTACCCATTTCAATCCATGATTCAGTATCTCCCAAAGATCATCTACCATAGTCGGCCCAAATGAAGCCTTACCTACAAACCTTAACCAAACTCATATCCAAAAATCCAACCTTTAACCCAGCTACCTATATCACCCCATCTCACCAACCCAAACTGTGAGACCCTGACCCGTTTTTTTTTTTTGACGTTTTTTAACGCGCTTTTCGTGTTTATGTGATAGCATATTTTTATATGCTTTTGATGCATGATCGGGGTTAGATATGCATGTGGGGCAGGTTCCCGGGGCCGTGGGACGTTGTGGTGCGAATTTCGAAAATTAAAAAAAAAATATTTTGGAGGCCTATAAATATCTGGAGTTAGATATTTTCAAAACATATTTTCAAAACTTCTCCACTAAGTTTTCTCCATTTTCTCTCTTCTTTCTCTCTAACTTCTCAAGGGCCCAAGGCTTGGTTTTCAACGATCCAACAGCGGATCCTTGTCATTGGCATGGTGGGCTACGCGTTCATCCGGACAGATTTTCATTCCGGCAAAACTCGATTTTGCACGTGCTTCGAAGCGTCGAGTTTTTAACTCACCGAGGTAGGATCCTATACTCTCATGTCTTATAAGGGTGCTACGTGTAATCGTGTGTATTTTTAACGGTTAGATTACTGTAGATATGATTTTGTTTGAAAGTTGGGTTTTGGATGTAAAACCTGTTTTTAGTCGATTTCGGTGGATGGAATCGGGTATCAGGTGTTTCTTTTGTGGTCTTGGTGTTAGGCCTAGGCGTGTGGATGTCCGAGGGTGTTTGACGGAGGTTTCGAGGTGTCGAATCGATGTTTGAAGAGCCAAACCCGTAGCGCAAAAACCGTTTACGCCTCAGCCCAGTCGACTAGACCGTGGGGTCAGTAGACTGGATCTTGGTTCTTGAGGTTTGGTCGACTGGACCTCGGGGGTCAGTCGACTAGACAGTGCTCCTGAGCGTTTTTGGCCTTTCCAGTGTGTTTTCAGTCGACTAGGGGTTGGGGTCCAGTCGACTGAGGTGCTGGGTTGTGTCTGTGGTTCAGTGGTTGGGTTTTGGGGTTCGGTTGATCGTGTTGTGGTTTCGGGGGTCGTGTAGTGGCCTCGGGTGTTTGTTTAGGTGACGTCCTCGGGTGATGTGCATGGTTAGACGTGGGTGTTGGTGCACGGTTAGGTGCGTGGTGTTTATTCACCGTTGGGTATGTGTTGGACGCGAGTGGGCATCGTGGGTTGTGATGGCCATGTTGGGCGTGTTTGGGCCCGTGGTCCTTTTCGGGAAAGGGCGTTGGTTTGTGAGAACAGGGTTTTATGGGTTGAGTGTTGGCCTTTGAGTTAGGCGTGGTTTTGTGGGTTGTTGGTTGTCCATGTGAGTGGATGTTAGTTATGTGACGGGTGGCGTCATGATGTGAAGTTATATATGGCTATGTGCATTTATAACTGTTTATTTATGTAAGGATTACATAAGGGAGTTACGTGGTTTATGCTTTAAAACTCATAGTTTTCTAGGCATGTATATATGTGGGCTCTGGGGAGCGGATAGTGGATACATGTGTTGTATGTTGCACGGGTTGCGTGCGTGGTGTGTGTTGCACGGGTTGCGTGCGTTGCATGGTTGGCATGTGTTAGTTGGGGCGGTAGTCCTTTGGTGAAAGCCTGAGAAATGTTAGTTGGGGCGGTGGTTCTTCGGTGAAAGCCCGAGAAATGTTAGATGGGGCAACGGTCTTTCGGTGAAAGCCCGAAAAATGTTAGGTGGGGCAGTGGTCATTCGGTGAAAGCCCGAGAAGATCCTTGTGTTGTGTGTGTGCATGTGGGTATCTGAAGGACGGGAACGTGGTCCTGACGATGCTGAGTTGATGGGTGCTTAGGGCCCTCGGGTTGTGAACCCGTAAACTAAGTCGGTTGCATCCGTGAATGACGTTGTTTACGTTATCATAACTCCGTATAGAATTTGTTATTACCGAGCAGGCCTTAAGTGGTGACTAGGGTAATAGGCAGTAGTCTATAGTTGTTACCTTTGTCTGTGTTTTTACTACTTTTCCTTAACTGTGGCATGATATCTGTTAGGACAATATGCATAGTTTCAAGGATGGAAACGTGGTCATAAAGACTGTGCGTGTGAATCTAAAGGACGGATACGCTGTCCTGGAAAGATATGTGTTGGGTGTGTTGCTCATAGTGTGTTTGGTGTAGTGCATGGATTGCATGAGTAGCTTGTCGGGGCTTGTGAGCCGGTTTAGATATGTGTTCATGTGTTGCATATATATCTGTTATCTTGGGACTCGTGCGAGTCGTGGTATCAACTTGTTTCCAAACTGTTTTAAGGCTGGAAAGAGAGTTGAAAACTACACCTCGTTTTCCTAGCATGTTTATCTAATTCTGCATGCTTGTCTAGTTTCTGCTGAGCTTTGACCAACGGTGTGGGATTTGAAATGTTTTTCAGGTACCGGTCACGCAAGTTGATTCGGGGTTGCTGGAGGGGTGGAAGAGCTGTAGTCATCCTTTTTGCTAGTTTTGAACATGTATGCTGTAACATGTTTTCTGGCGTTGGTGCCGTGTAATGTAAGTCGTTTGGCGATTATATAAAATGCATGTATATTTTATATTGAGAGTGTAAGTGTATTCTCGGGTTGGGTTCTATCTTGGTTGTTTGTGAGTGTTTCACGTGACCCGGAGTTTGGGGCGTGACACAAACCGACAGTATCCATCCCTAAATATTGTTTAGGGTTCATAGGGTTTAGGATTTTAGGAATTTAGGGTTTAGAGGTTAGAAGGAAAGCTTTATCATCATTCGATGCGCATGTACGGACCTCTTTGATATTATTTTTTTGGGGGGTTTTCCTGTCTTCAATAATTATTTTCAATCTTGATTTGAATTTTCTTAGTCTTTAGATTCCTTTTAAGTTATTAGTAATCTAAAAAAAATAAAAAAATAAAAAAGTCCATAAAAGATTTTTAAAAAAACTAGTTTCCTGGGAAAAAGTGACTTTTTGGTTTTAGTGAACCTTGCTCAATTGGGGTCAAAATCAGAAAAAATATTTTTTTAATAAAAAAATATGGAAAAAATTCAAAAAAGATACCATAAAACTGGGTTTTTTTAGATAAACCAAACAGATCCTACTTCACAAATTTAGAAAAGTCTATGTGACATAAAATCAATAACCTCATAACCAAACTTTTCTTTTCTGCTTCTTGTTCCAAGGTGTCTACTAATGATCTACCGTGGGTAAGTGCTATCGATAACAATCATTTCAATACGCCAAACAACCAACAAAGTTTCTATGTATGATTCCAATCAACCTCAATGATACCACACATTCCAATGACGATGAAAATATGAGTGCGATGGTACTGGTTGAAGACAGATTTGTGTGCATCAAACAGTTTATAATTTGGAAGAGAGAAACAAGAAAGGTGTACATAGAAGAAAGATTTCAGCAGAATTGGAGGAACTCCAGAAAACAGTGATTTCTTAAAAACTAT
>JAOTRH010187860.1:0-11737 GCA_034768845.1 Heliamphora exappendiculata
ATTCTTCAGTCTTTTTCTTTTTCTTTGTGTTTCATTCTTATAATATGCTTATTCATGATTCTATCATATATTGACCAATTGAGGGTTATGATACCATGTGCTTGAAAATCTTCATTGTTCTTTGAGGTCATTTGAGTATATAATATACATACCATGCAATGCATTGAAATTTAACTAATTTGTTGAGTGGAATCTAATTGATTGTTATATTTTAGGATTGCTCTGTACTTGAGTGATTAGTTGCTATTTTTTACTGGATAAATTTTTTTGAATAGTTTTTAATAACTCTAAATTTCGTTTTGATGAGCACTTCAAAATACTCAAAATTTCCAGTTGACTTGTGTCGAGGGACTATTTTGATTTCGTATACTTCTTTCAATTTCGTTTACTTTTTTTTTGAAATCTGCTCCTTAAAGAGCCAAAAGCGAGACAAACACAAATAATCCAGGCAATCCAATCTCAAACCCACGTCAAAACCACATCAAACCCACACAACAAACCACAATAACAAAAAAACACAGCAACTGAAATTTTGCCCACATTCAAGCCTATGTGAAGTCTGCCATTTAAAGCAGGGCGCTATCTCCGCCCCTAACGCATCTATTACAACCAGTCCATGAAATTCATACCCATCTCCACACTATATCCACACCATAGATAGCTCTCAGCAGAATCCAAACAGACATCAACTAAAGTTTTTACATTTATCCAATCCCACATGCATCCAACCATTGAACCTGGGATTTGAGAAAAACCCCACTGCAGTAAACTTTCTAAACCGTTGGTGTTTGAAGTTTTTTAATAGAGCATCAACAAATTCTTTTTATAACAATTATTTTATTTTATTTATTTCTACGGTTTTCTTTATATTTTCCACAGGTTTTTTTGTGTGGCTAATATCTATTGTCTCGTCAACATAGAGAATCAACATAGTTATTTTGTGGTGATTCTCTCTTCCCTCTCTTATTGTTTGTAATGGTTTATTGTCTTTTGACGTGAATTAATTTATAGTATGTTGTCCCTCTTAATAGTTTTTCGGTATGATGGTGAGTTTGGTATGGGTTGTGCAGAATAAATTTAGCTCCAATTCTTTCTGTAAGGATTTTTCCTCATGGTTTGCATCTAAGCCTAGAAAAGAAGTAATAGCTCTTATTTCTCCCCCCCAAAACATCCATGGCATGGACACCAAAATTATGAGTTCCGTAGGAGTCAAAATCCACTATAAGAGTGCATTAGAGACCAAATAACGGTACATTAGAGTCATTATTTGTATGGAGGTGAAAAGAAGTTATGAACTCTCAAACTGAGTCTATGAATATGATTGTGCTCACTTATATAGATGTGTTTTTGAATTTTTTATTTGGCATTTAACATTTCAGTTTTATTATTTGTGTTTAATTGTTTTATTATTGCTTATCAATAACTATTTTACACACACCTTTGATTAGCATTTAGTAAAAGATGGTCATAATTTGTATTCTACTTGATTTCAACATTTTTTATGGTGAGGGTTGGGGGTTGGTTAGTGGAAAATAAGTGGTCATTTTAATTTAGTTCAAATTGTATAACAAGTGTTTCAAATATGATTTGTTTTAGTTGATTCAAATTGTTTTTGTAGTGCCTTCAAAACGTGTTGTTCATGCATCTTTTATCGATCGATTGTTATTATTTAATTTGGGTATCACTCCAACTTAAAATCATGTGTTTTTTAATTGATTTGTTGGTATTATCAAGTTGGTTCGCAAAAAGTGATTTGAAAAACGGTAGTAGTGCCTTTAGGCACGGGTTATCCCTAGTTTATTATGAATGAGATACCAAATAATAATATATTTAATTTAATATATTGATCACCAGACGGTGGTGACAGAAGAGAAGTCGATGGCGGTGACCATAACACATAGGGCGATCGCTGTGAATAAGAACTGACAGAAGAGCCGGCGCTTCCACTGGATCTTCCGGCAGGTGGCTCACGTTCATTTCTTCACCACCACCGAACTCCAATGATCTACCTCATCGCGTATTTAGATACATGGTTAATGATCTCTCTGCAAATTTGATACCCTAACAACAGATTCGTGACACTCTCAAATCAGATTGTCAATCTTTCATGCAGAAAATGGCGGTTTCTAGAGTAACTACATTGTTTTCTCGAAGCTTCTCTTCCATCTCTTCAAATCCGTTACGCGTTTGCGTTGTCGGAAGTGGACCTGCTGGTTTTTACATGGCCGAGAAGGTACGCATCACTCTCTCTAGAACTCCTCTCTCGCTCTCTCTAGGGTGCAGCAGTAATTATTCATTTTTACGTAATATGATTCTTAATTTTACTCCTTGTAATTCACCTTTTCGTGATTATTGTTTTCTACAAATTGCGTAGTTTGTAATTCACCTAGCATTAACTGTATCCGATTTGATGCATTTGCATTTGAACCATAGTGCATCGAAGCGTACGTTAAAATCTTCTGTTGTTGCTCACTGCTTCGTCCGACAAGATGCACGACCCTGCAAAGAATCAACCAACTATGATGAAGAAGGCATCCGTGTGGTGCCGGTTAAACCCCTCTGATGACTAAGTTAGCAATTTTGTTTCAGAAGTAAATGCGTGTATTTGAATAGATGGCGAGTGTGTAAAGGTTTCTCGCAGTCAGGTCAATTTAAATCATAGAACCAATCACAAATTGCTAGGGTCTTAACATCAAGAACATGCTTTATACAAGCATATAAAATAATACATGCTTTTAGCTCCTGTGAATCCTGTGATTTAAATCTGTGCACTTGGATTCTTATCTTTAATTATGGGTAATATGTTGATAATTTATGGAAGACTATTGGGATTACGATTAGCATACCCTTCTGAACCTCATTATCCTCTATTGGTGAATATAATATTGTTACCACTAGCGCCTGGGCACACGCGATGTGTGTGCAACATAAAAAAATCAAAAGCAATACAGATCGGTGTAAGTATGTTTGTAGATCGAGAGGGAGTGAGTACTTACACGCTGTTTTTTAAAGAGAGAGAAAATAGATAGTTATGGGCTAATTAAGGAATAGAGGGGTGGTTTTTTTAGGGGCATTTTAGGCAACCAAAAAATTCATACAGCTTCATTTTGGGGAACACCAAGTGGGTGTTCTCCTTTTATAAAATAGTATAGATTTGGGAGTACCCTTGCCTTGTATAATTTCAAATTGTTTTAAGTTTTGAATTATTCTGATTGGTCTTTGTTTCCCCTTGAATTTACCTTACTAGATGTTGAAGATGCATCAAGGAGCCGAGGTTGATATTATCGATAGGTTGCCAACACCATATGGATTAGTCCGATCTGGTGTGGCGCCAGATCATCCTGAAACGAAGGTATGTGTGTGTAGTAGTTTTGGTTTCTTATAGCTATTAGTCTAAAATTATGCAATGGATGTGTACATGTATGCAGATGTTTGTGCTTGTATATATAACTGCATTTGCTTGTGCGGCAATTAATTGTTTGTCCCTAGTTGGAGTGATGGAATATGTATTTAATTTCAATGCATTGGTATGAAAAGCAACCAAAATCTGCCGACCCCTGTTACATAATGCAACTAAATGTGGGTTTCTTAATCTGTATTCTGTAGATCCCAAATGCTGATAAAACCCAATTAAATTAAGCAAGCAACTTAAGATCTATGGGGCCAATTGCTATAATACCACTGACCTTTTTGTTTCTATGCGTTTTAATTTGATTAACCATATGGCAGATTTCAAAGCTCCATATTTGTATGAACTGTTTGTATCCATATATTAATGAACTACATTTTGTGTTTCTCTAGTTCTTAAATAATGCATTGTTAAAGTAATCCTCTTAATTGAGCTTAGTTTAACAGAATACTTGCAACAGATTGTGACCAACCAGTTTTCTCGGGTTCCTAGATGTGAAAGATGTTCATTCATTGGAAATGTGCCACTTGGGTCTTCTGTATCTTTGTCTGAGCTCAGGGAGATATATCACGTGGTAAGGTACCAGCTCTAGATGAGATCTTGCGTTGTTTTAATTGACCACAAATCATTTGTTCTTTGATGAATATTTGTTGCCACTGGCCAGGTTGTGCTTGCCTATGGTTCTGAAAGTGATCGAGTTCTTGGTATTCCTGGAGAAGTATGCATTGAGTTTCTTGGTTTTGTTCCTGTTGTAGTTTATTGCTCTCTAATCTGTATAATAGATATCTTAATGACATCATTGGCATACTTCATGTCTTTATATTTTGAAACAGTTGATAGTTAAATATTTCAAAGGCAATTGTTGTTTTTGCTGTTCATGTCATGTCCTCTTGCTTTTCTTTTCTAGTGTTTAGCCGGGATACACTCTGCTAGAGAATTTGTTTGGTGGTATAATGGGCACCCTGACTGCCGTTATTTGGCTCCAGACTTGAAGAGCACTGATACAGCTGTTATTCTTGGTCAGGTACTGCTTGTTGATTCCGAAGGAGACAATTTGGATGATGTTGTGCATAACAAGGGATTTTATGATGGATTGGTCATTTTTGAAGTCTTACGTTCTCATTAAAAAATGATCAACTTAGAGAATCCATGTGTTAGGGCAATGCTAATTGGATAAAATGATATTATGGTTGAGGGCAACACCAAAAGGACATGGTCTAGGAAAGTAAGACAATTAATAAGTTACTTGATGAGCTTTAGCATCAGAAACTAGGACCCAAGATGATGTGTGGTAGGGAAATTATTCTGAGGTAACTATGACCGGTACGGAGAATTTTTTGTTGGGTTCAATTTAGAAATGTCAACAGCCCTAAGTAGTCATTGAAACCACACAAACTGGTATATGTAATTATTACTTGATTGATCATAATTCAGTATGGGGATCCCAGTATTAGCACAAACAATTTGTTCGACATTCACTTCTCTACCCCACTTCGTGTTGCTATCCTATGAAACTAAAATATATTATACTTGATGTGATATGCTGATTGATGACAGTATAATGCCATTCCGTTTTGTTGATCCTTAGTTTGATAGTTTGGTGGTATGTATTGAGGTTTCATTTATGAACGATAACTAAGCCAAATCTAATGAAGCCTTGTGTTCTAATCAATTGGGATAAGCTACACGAATCATTTTTCACTATTTTGCTATGTCAAGGGCTATATGAATCCATTTCTGAATTGTACGAACAAAGTTAAAATTCTAAGAACTACAATCACTGGATATACATGTCCTCTCAAAGTATCCTTTCCTTTCCCTGAACAAAGGCTATTCATATTTCATTCACTACATATAAGTCATAATTATCATGATTCATACATGATCTAGTGTCTCTTCCACTCTTCCCCTTGGGAAAGGTGCAATGTTCAAGCCCTGAATCCTGATAGGTATAAGGGAAGTCGAGTTTCAGAATTTCTCATTGTCTGTCCCTCATCGTTGCTGAAACCAAATGATAAGGTAGATATTGGGCATGGAAGTTAACGATAATAGTCCTTCCGCCTTTGTGGACATGGATCTTTGCATTCCTGCTTGATGGTCTGAAAAATATTTCCATTTTTAATTTGAAATCTGTAAGCATTGAGGAAGAATGAACTTTTTTTATTCCTGAAAACAATCATAATAGCTTTTTGTGGTTCTGAACCCCTTTAATCCTCATGTAATATCTGACCCTGGTAACCAACTACCATGCTTGCTTTCAGGGAAATGTAGCTCTTGATGTTGCCCGTATTCTTTTACGACCAACTGCAGAACTTGCAACAACTGATATTGCCAGTCATGCCTTGGCTGCTCTGGAGGAAAGCTCTATAAGGTTTGCTCTCCCACTGTTTGATATAATATGGACTGATTAACTGGGCCCTAGTTGTATTGTGTTAAAATGCACAAATATAATTGCAGAAAAGTGTACTTAGTTGGAAGACGTGGACCAGTACAAGCAGCTTGTACTGCAAAAGAGTTACGTGAAGTTCTTGGTAATTCTTAGTTTCTGTTTTCTATACTTCATGATTAGTTCAAAATCTCACTGCGCTTATTGTGTTTGAGAAGGCATTTTTATTTTGGTTCTCTTAGAAAATATTAGGAGGGTTGTGGATTTATTGAACGTACTTTATGAGGTTCTAGTATCCTAGTATTCTACCAGTAGCGGGCAAACTGACATTTTTTCCCCTTTTTAGTTTTTATAAGAGGCAGAGCTACTAATTGCTTGACAGAGGCCTTGGCCCTTTTAGCATTGTAAACTTCTTTAATATGCATGTTGTGTTGTTAGGCTACTTTATTTTTATTCAAAAACAAAAAAGATTGCAACTTTGATCCTCATGAAATGAAAATTCTAATCCCACCACTGCTTTAGCTATCGTGAGTACTTTTATTATTTTTAAAGCATTAGCTGTGTTGTGATCAACTTTATCAAGCTCCATACTTGAGTTTTTTCAATCCATTCTGTTGATGTTTACCCTTATATGGTGAATTAACTAAAATTGCTCATAACTCACATGAAACTGAATCATGTTAGGCATAATTTACTGAATGGTTTCACGTTAGCACAGTTATCATTTTCTCCAAACATAATACATTTTTATATTCAAGAAATTTAATGCTGATATTGGATGCGTCAGCCTCTGAATGTGGTTTTATGGAGGTATTGTTCTCTTCATGCAGGTATCAAAGATTTACATGTTAACATTCAGAAAGCTGATCTAGTGAAAACCCCGGTAGATGAGGTATAATTACTCCAAAAATCTGTGTGCTCCATCTCTCTATGTATCTTGGGGAGTTTCTTTCCCAAAAACTTCTTTGCTCTCTTGCTCGGAAATACCACTTATTATGGTATTCCTTATTTTGTTTCCTCCTGTTTGAAAATCCTGTTCTAACAACTGATGTTATTGGTACCTTGTTTTGTTATTTGGCAAAGGAAGAGCTGAGGAATAGTCGAATCCAAAGGAGGGTGTATGAATTGCTTTCCCAGGCAGCCATGTCAGGACCATCCCACTGCTATACAGGTCAACGTGAGCTGCACTTTGTTTTCTTCCGGAAGCCTCGTGAATTTATAGATTCCGATAGCAGAAGTGGTCATGTTGCTGGTGTGCGCTTTGAGAAGACAGTTGTTAAAGGTAGGTTCACCTCCGCATATGTTCATGATGAGCAGGTCCAGATGGCTCTTTGTATAGTCTTCTTCCTTTTCTTAATTGATATTGCCTTTTTGTCTTACATGTCATCTGATCTTGGCTGTTGTTTTGAAAAATGTAGCCAGTATGACGTCCACCAAAGGGTTTTTGCTAAAATGGAAACGTGGTCAATTTTATTGAAATCTTGAAACTATTTTATCTTCCAAGACAGAGCCTAACATGTTGAGAGAAAGAAATCACTTAATTAGTGCACTTAATAACTAAAACAAGGATTGTTGAGAAAAGCAAGTTTTCGTAACATTTGTGGCTGCCCTAATACCCGGCAACTAATGTAACTTATTTGATCTCATGCTGCAGAACATGCAGGCTTTGGGAAACAAGTTGCAGTCGGTACAGGACAGTTTGAAGACTTCGAATGCCGGTAATCTTTTGGAAGTTGAGCTATGACTACATATGATAGTTTGTATACAGAGAAGTTGAGCTACATACGAGAAGACCTCGTATTGCATGTGCATTGTATTTGCCTTCCAGTTGCACCTGACTACTCTTTCTGTATACGTAGTGTTGCCTTCTGGTTGCACCTGATACTCATTATGCTCAACTTTTGTTTCGATTCATGCTGTGTGGTAGTATATGGGTGTGTCCATCACTCATCCAAAATTTTGACTTGGTTTTATAAATTTTGAAGTTTAAAATTCCTAGTTTATGCGGTGCCACCCAGGCTGCATGGGGTGGGCCTACAAATTGAAATCTGTAAATCAGGAAATTGAAGGTTATCCCAGCCTACTTGAGTTTTTTTTTCCCCTTGTCACGTCAAATTCTTTGCATGAGGTCTTTACTATTGTGAGTCTCTGACTATGTGCTCTGTTTGCAGGTTAGTGCTAAAGAGTATTGGTTATAAATCAGTACCAGTTGATGGCTTACCTTTTGATGCTTACAAAGGTATATGAAATTACTCACCAGTGCAACTTTTTTTTACCTTTTCCCCATACACTTTTGTTTATCAAATGTTTTTGCATGGATCATTGTTTGTTACTTGCAAAGAACACTTCCTCCGCTAAGTTTTATGAACACATTTATGAGTATCAAGTGCTGGTATGTGATGAGCTGTCTGATTCTCTTAACAACAGACTTTAGGATACAAGGAAATGTATCAAAAATTTTGGGGATGGGTATGTGTATGCGGGCTGCATATTTAAACCCATTATATTTTGTATATCATTAAATCAGATATGGTGGGGAAATGGAGATTTTATCTCCCTATCAATGTGAGAGGCAAGAGAATTTTCTCTCTCAAAAGTCCAAATAGACCTCCTCCTCCTTCCATATCAACCTTATAGGATTAAGTGTCCACTACGGGAATGGCGTCTAATACATATCTCAATCCCCTACTATTTGTCATATATTGTCAATACTGGTACCTTGAGGGGAATAGTAGAGTCCATGACTGTGTTCCTCCCCATACGACTGATTAAGCATCTAATGCAAAGGTATGCACAAAGTACCTAGGCACGTAACTACCATATAGACGTAAGAGGATGATAATGCTCAAGTTATTGTTCTGTCTCATTTTTCCTTTTTATTTGGACGGGACTGGCAAATCCAATTCTTTTCATGTGATTTGAAAGTTTCTGGTTAGTCTACACAGGCCTCTCAAGATCGTAAAACCTCATGTTCCTCGAGATTGTAAAACCTCATGTTCCCCATGCTTGACTGTGTTTTACAGGCATAGTTCCAAATATTGGAGGTCGTGTTTTAATTGACTCTTCAGGAGATCATACACAACTTGAGGGTGTGTACGTGTGCGGGTGGTTGAAAAGAGGACCAACAGGGATCATTGCTACCAACCTTTATTGTGCTGAAGAAACAGTAAGTAGCCTTTTACATCCCATCCAGAAAACATTATCTGTTTTTGAAGAAATTGTGATACTATTCGCCAGTATTTTTGTACTTGGGTGGTATTTCCTTTATGCTTTTTTTATAAAATCACTTTTACTTGTTAAAAGAATGATATTATTTTTTGGATAATTGAAAAAGTGAAAAAAAAAAGTGATACTATTTGCCAGTGGTTATGCATGAACTATGAAGCATCTTGCTAGAAATAATAAATGCCATATTAAGTTTATGCATTGTGATATGGGACTGCTCTAATTGACCAAATTGGTCGCAGATTGCGAGCATATCTGAGGACCTCGAGAAAGGAGTATTAGCATCTGCACCTAGCTTGCCAAAGCCCGGCAGAGAGGGACTACTCCAGTTATTAGATAGTAGGAATGTCAAAGTAATCCCATTTGGTGCTTGGGAAAAGATTGATGCCGAAGAAAAAAGGCTCGGAAGTTTGAAAAATAAGACCAGAGACAAACTAACCACATGGGAAGACCTACTAAAAGTTGCCTTGGATTGATCCAATTCCCGGCAAGGTATTTACAAGTGGCTTTGAATGATTATAGGGGTTTGGGTTAAATAAGAAGGTAAAGTTTTCGGAAATTGTATCATTTTCACAGTTTTTTTTTTAATTTGGTTGCAGTGCAAAGCAGTGTACTTCAAAATAAGGTTGCGGATGTCAATTCTTTATGCGATAGAGTATGTTATTTATCTTTTTTTGGGCTGCGATCTTTCCTCCATTCAAGGTATTCCGTTCTTTTCGATATCTTGAAATTACAGCGAGGTGTGTGATTTGTTGTAATTGGATTTATTTTGTATTTTCTTTTGTTCTTGTGGTGGATTCTTCCTCCCAGCATCTATTGTAACTTAGTTTTTATTAATAAATTATATTTTTGTTGCAGGTAAAAAAGTATATGTTTTGTATTTTATTATATCTCGGTGTTGAATTCTCTTTTTAGTTACTGTATTCATGCTTATAAGCAGATGGGAAAGGCGTAGTTTCTTACAAATGGATGTCGGAAAGTGTGGCTGTTCGACGAGCTATGCTTCCATGAACGTTGAGCTCATCAAGCTGGGGACAGCAGAATTCTTAAGCAGCATGTCATTGACCCTCGAGGTAATTGGAAATTTTTGTGCAAACTTGTTACGTGCTTTGGTCTATATTGTAGTAGATAAACTATGGTTTAATAGTTTTGCTGAAAATGTTTCTTGATCTGCAATAGTTTGCTGAAAACATGACACTCTGAGTTGACCACGAAAATGGTTACCTAAAAGCTTTGCTCGTTAACTTCCGTAAATATTGCATTGATATGTTTTGTATTTATAGTCAGACCGTGTATGTAATATGAATTGGAAGAGAAATTTATGGAGGGACGGATAACATGGCATTTTAATTTTATAAGCTAAATTTATTTCTTTTTATAAGCTAAGTTTTCAATTTTCTCGTAAATATTTTCACAATTTCATGATCCAAAGGCCTAACCGGAAACATTCTAATCAAAGTCCAAACTCATTCCAACCTGCGCAATTGTACATTTTTCTTGCCATGATTTGAATCTTCATCTTACTTTTTGATGTAGTTTTATTTCTTTGATGAGATTTCACATGTTTCTATAGTACAAAACTAAAGAAGATTATTACAATGAACACCTTGATTTGTAGTGGTTGTTTTGTTGAAATTATTTTTATCCCCTAGAGCAGTCAAGTAATAGTGAAAACTAGTTTAATTGATCCCTCTTTTCCCCATGTCTCTATTCAATTTCATTAGGCACTCAATTTTTTTCGAGTCTCAAGGCCACGTTTGTTTCGAGGGTTAAGATTAGGGGTTTGCTTCTAGGGGGACAAGGGGATGATTAATGTTGTGGGGGCATATATCCATATTATAGAATGTCAGTTGTATTTAACTATTTCATGGTATAGTGTAAAATTTTGAATATTAATTTTTAGCTATTGAATTAAAGAGGAAAAAGTGATGAAATTATTTAGGTTAAAATGCACTGATTTTCTCTGATGTTTGTTTGGATGTGTACATGTTACTCTTGACCTTCTAGAAATTACTATCTCCCTATTCAGGTTTAAAATTATATTACAATGACCCCTTACTATTAATTGATGGCTAACAAAGTCAATAAAATCTTATGACAATTATCTAAAATATCTTAAAATGCTGTTATTGCTTATTATGTAGCCACATAATTTGACTGGAATGAAGGGGGTTTTTCTTTTTTTTTTTTTTTGGTCATTTAATAAAATGTATTATTCAACTGTATTCTCTGTAATTATGTTTATCTTAATATTGCATTTATATAGAATAAAACAAATAAGATTTTATTAATTTTGTTGACCTTCGTTTAATAGTAAGGAATAATCGTAATTTATTTTAAACTTCAAGGGCGATACAATATTTTTTAAATGGTCATGGGTACTAATGTCATTCAACTAAATTTATCCAATTATTTATTAGGATGTATTATTAGTCCGGAAGTCTCCCTTTTTTTGCCCCCCCTAAACTCAAGCTTGGTATCATAGTTGTCAAATTGTAAGTCCATTGTGAATCAAAACTCAAGTTGTCTTTTGTTACAAATGAATCTTTATAGTTTGTTTTTTTTATTTATTTATGGATATAAATAGATATAAATTAATAAAATATAGATAATATACCATGTTTTTATTTTTGTCTTCATACAAAGTAGTTAACTCAAACGGAAAAATAGTAGGCAAGGGTAAAATAGATCTTTCACCAGAGAGTATATATAATACC
>JAOTRH010187871.1:0-11737 GCA_034768845.1 Heliamphora exappendiculata
TTGGCTAAGGTGTCAACTTTGATTGTTCAAAATATGTTAACACTTTCATTTTGGAAATATAAAATATTATCCATTTAGAAATATTTATTCTTAGAAAATGAATTATGAAAATCATCAAAATCAAATTAAAAAGCCCTTGGGCTAACAAACGCCAAAGCCAAAACTTAAGGCAAAAGAGTGAATAAAGCATCCCAAGAAAAAAATGGTTCAGCAGCTTTTTCAAGATTTTACCAAAACTATGCTTATGTTGGTCTCAGATTTAGGGTATCATATCAAGTCCAAATGGTCCCATTTTTGCATATGTTCTATCTCAACACGTCGCCTACAAGTTTCATGTTTAGAGCTAACGATAATTGTATGGAAAAAGTTAGACTTTTTGGCCATTTTAGATAATAGGTTCTGTTAGTCGCCAAAACTCAGCAGAGTCAGTTTTGGACAGAGAGTTTGAAACGGCTTTGGGATATCATACCGAGGCTTTAAGGTCTGATATTTGTACAAAATGTAGTTCAATATATTAGCTACAAAGTTCATGTAGACAACTTTAGGATTAGGTCAATAAAAATAGGGGTTTTGAGCTACACAAAAATATGTGACAGAAGTGTCTCTTGAGGACTAGAACTCAATAGAGAATTTAAAAGGGATTGTGACCTATCAAAACTCAATAATTGGTGCTCATTTTGAGTGGGTAGATATATATGCATGTTATGTACAACTTTCATGTTTTGACCAAAGTTCGGATCTCACTTTAAACTAGAGTTTCTAAGTCGGTAGTGTTGACTAGTTGGAAAATGACACACTTTGGTAAAATTGTAATATCTTGAGTTCTACTTATTCAAATGAGTTGAAACCAACTTTGGATGAAAGATAACACAAAAATATAAATTTTGATATAAATAATATGCTTAGATCAATTTTCTACATCGAGTTATGGCATTCCAAATTTTAGAGAAGAAACATCTATGTTCTCAAAAATCAAGTCTCTTAGGGTCCAAGTCTTCTACTTATGTTATGTCAAGTTTTTGTTCTATTTTTTGGCGTGATTGTGTTTTAGACTTTAATATCAAGGTTCCAACACACTTAGAAGTTATCAAACTCAAAGATAACAACACACAACAACATCTCACATCACCCATAATCATAACAGTCCCAAATTCCAACTACGACGCCTTTTGGTTTAATTCCGGTTCCTGATTCTTAGAGTGTTTAAAGAGATGTGTTGGGAGATATTTTGAGGGATCTTAGACATAAGATTTAGAGATTTTACTTACTTGTTTAAGATATCAAAAGATGATGGAAAACTATTAGGACTTGGCTTTTGGAACTATGGTCTCTAAAAATCCCTTTCTTGGATCCCTTCTTCTTCTTCTTTCTTCTCTCAAACTTCTATGGACCCTCATGAACACTCACAATCTGGTCTTTCTCCCTCTCTCTCCACCAAAATATCAAGGGGAAAGAAGGCGTTTGGGCTTAGTTTATATAGAAAAGCAAGGGAACAAAGTAATTAAATTTTTTGGTACTTTTTCTTTCCTTCACATGAGCTCATTAATTAATTCAAGCTTTGAAGGTACAAAATCAGATTTGGAGAAGCCCATATACAGCTAGGGTCAGTTTGTAGAGACAAAAATCTGATCCCTCGTCAATTAAGGGATTTTTCTTGGTTTTCGTGCCCATTTGTACAAGAAAATGCATTAAAAGTAAATTTAATGTATATTTTTGGTGTCTTTTCCTATTGAGACCTATTATTTTAGTATGTTTATGATAAATATAGTATTTTCATGTATTATCATAGTTCTCATAGCAATTGATTAAATAGATGTAGTCTTTTAAGTCAAATTAAGCTATTTTGGTATTATCTAACTTTTTGACTTATTTTGTTGTGTATGAACTTTAATAATAATTTGTTTACTTTTATTAACCTATAACACCATATTATTTTGTATATTACTTGCTCAACAAGTATTGGATCATCATAATGCTTAATTTAATACATTTTTCATCATTTTAAGCTAAAAAAAAAAAGCAAAAAGCTACTTTTGGCACTCATCCCAACGTGGTCGACCACTAAGGGGTATTTTTGTTATTTTTGATGTTGTTTTGTCCTTTGCTACTTAATTGTACTTAAATCCTTAATTTTGGGTATTCATGTGTCACAATTTGGGTTTTAAGAATTTTGGAACTTAACTCTTGTCTTAAACAAATTGGTTTTACAACCATGAGTTCTTAACCTCAATATTATGGCTTTAATAAATGTTTGTGTGGTTCCTTCTCTATCCCGAGTCTCAAGCTCGAAAAAGTTAAACGGTCAGGCCGGTTCTTCTTACCAAACTTAGGTTCGAGATTTCGTTTCTTTTTTTTGAAATGTTCTTTCTTTTCTGTTTGTATACCTGAGTTCGGGTTATTACAATCTATCCTCCTTTAAGAAATTTCGTTCTCAAAATTTACATACCTTGCTCGAAGAGATGTGGGTACTTCTTTTGCATATCCTCTACTCGCTCCCACATGACTTCTTCCACTGAATGACTACACCATAACACTTTTACTAAAGGAATGACCTTGTTTCTCATAACTTGTTCTTTCTTATCTAGTATCCCTGCTGGCTTCTCTTCATATGTGAGGTCAGGCTTCAGGTCGATAGGCTGCGTTGTCAACACGTGTGAAGGGTCCGGCATGTATTTTCTCATCATCGAAACATGGAATGCATCGTGCAATCTTGCTAAATCTGGTGGCAGGGCTAGTTGATATGTTGTGCTCCTAATTCTATGAATAATTTTGTATGGTCCAATCCACCGAGGGCTGAGTTTCTCTTTCTTCCCAAATCGCATTACTCCCTTCCATGGTGATATCTTCAGGAACACATGGTCCCTCACTACAAACTCCAGATCGTGCCTCCGATTATCTGTATAACTCTTCTACCTGTCCTGCGATTGTTTCAATCTTTCTCAGACCAACTTAATCTTATCAGTGGTATTTTGAACTATCTCAGGTCCAAGAAACTTCCTCTCTCCGACTTCTTCTCAACAAATTGGGCTTCGAAATTTTCTGCCGTACAACGCTTCGTAAGGGGCCATCCCTATAGTTTACTGAAAACTATTGTTATATGCGAACTCGATCAACGATAAATGTTCCTCCCATCTTCCAGCAAAGTTTAGAACGCATGCTCTAAGCATATCTTCTAAGGCCTGAATTGTCCTCTCCGATTGATTGCCAGTTTGCAAATGGAAAGCTGTGCTAAATTTTAGAGTCCCAAAAGCTTCTTGTAAACTGGGCCAAAACCTGGACGTAAAACGTAGGTCTCTATCTGATACTATAGAAATTGGTACTCTGTGTAGCCTAACTATCTCATCAATATAAAGCAGTGCAAACTGATCCATCGAAAACATCATCTTTATTGGTAGGTAGTGAGCTGACGTCGTCAACCAGTCCACAATTACCCAAATAGCATCATTCCCCTTGGGTGTTCGAGGGAGTTCAGTTACGAAATCCATGGTAATATGTTCTCACTTCCACTCGAGTATAGGTAACGGATGTAGTAATCGTGCCAGCTTCTAGTGTTCAACCTTAACTTGCTGGCATATTAAACATCTTATCACGAAATTCGCTACGTCCTTCTTCATTCTACTCCACCAGTATCTTTCCTTTAAATCTCTATACATCTTAGTACTTCCCGGGTGCAAAGTGTATGTTGAGTTATGCACTTCATCTAAGATCTGCCTCCTCAACTCCCCATTATTGGGCACATACAATCTATGACCGCACCACAATACGTCATCCCGAACTTCAAATTCTGTCTTTCCTTTAGCTACTATTTTTGCCCTTATCTTGTTCACTTGATTATCAGCCGATTGAGCTGTTCGAATTTGATCTAATAAGGCTGGTCTTACGCTCAGAGTTGCTAATAGCCCTCCATTCTTTCCTATGGCAAGATGGGTTCTAAGTGTTCGCATTTCAAAAAAAGTATCAGCTCATACCCCTCATAGATGCGCTATTTTTCCCAATGATTTTTGACTTAGGGCATCAGCCATGACATTAGCCTTCCCCTGATGAAAGTGAATTGTGCAGTCATAATCCTTAATTAATTCCATCCATCTCCTTTGCCTCAAGTTTAGCTCTTTTTGGGTGAAAATATACTTCAAGCTCTGATAGTCTGTAAAGATCTCACAAAGGACGCTGTACAAATAATGTCTCTAGATCTTAAGCGTAAAGACGATTGCGGTTAACTCTAGATCGTGGGTAGGGTAATTCTTCTCATGAGATTTTAATTTTCTGTACGCATAGGCGACAACCTTCCCGTGTTGCATCAAAACGCAACCCAAACCTTGGTGTGACGCGTCACTATAAATAACAAAGCCCTCATTGCCTGACGGAAGGGTAAGCACAGGTGCTAACACCAATTTGGACTTCAACTCTTGGAAACTTCGTTCGCATCCGTCGAACCAGTCAAACTTGACATTTTTCTAAGTCAGTCAAGTCAAAGGTCTCGCAATCAGGGAAAAATCTCGAATAAAACGCTGGTAATAACCAGCTAGCCCCCAAAAAGCTTCGTATCTCCGTTACGCTGGTCGGCCTTTTCCAATTAACTACTACTTCCACGTTTGTTAGGTCCACTTGAATTCCTTCTCCGAATATAACATGACCCATAAACACCACTCGATCCAATCAAAACTCACACTTACCAAATTTTGCGTATAACTTGTGTTTCCTCAGAGTTTGCAAAGAAATTTTCAAATGTTTCTTGTGTTCCTCCTCACTCCGAGAGTATATCAGAATGTCATCTATGAATACAATCACGAATTGGTCTAGAAAACTTCTAAACACTCGATTCGTCAGGTCCATAAACACCACAGGCACATTCGTTAACCCGAAAGGCATCATTACAAATTTATAATGCCTGTAACGGGTCCTAAAGGAAGTCTTGGGTACATCTGACTCCCTCACTTTCAATTGATGGTATCCTGACCTCAACTCTATCTTTGAGAACACTCTGGCTCCTTGCAATTGGTTGAGCATGTCGTCTATCCTAGGCAAAGGATTCTTGTTCTTAACGGTCACCCTATTCAATTGTCGATAGTCAATACACATCCTCAGTGCTCCATCCTTCTTTTTCACGATTAGTACAGGTGCTCCCTATGGTGAGATGCTAGGTCGGATGAATCCTTTCTTTAGTAACTCTTGTAATTGTTCTTTCAACTCTAACAGCTCAACAGGTGACATTCTATAGGGAGGAATAGATATGGGCGTTGTGCCTGGGTAGAGATCGACCGTAAACTCCACTTCTCAATTTTGGGAGTAATCCTGGTAAATCATCTGGAAAAACATCTTGAAACTCACAAATAACTGGTACATCTGAAAGCTTCTTTTCTTCAATCTCTACGTCCACCACGTGTGCCAAAAACTCCTGGCAACCCCTTTTCAACATCTTCGAAGCCCTAATAGCTAACACGATTCGGATAGGTGTTCTACTCTTGTCCCCTTGGAAAACAAATTCCTCCTCCCCAAGTATCCTAAAGATTACTTGTTTTCTAAAATAGTCTAGCGACGCATGGTAGGATGAAAACCAGTCCATCCCAAGAATCAAATCAAAATCAAACATAACCAAAGGCATCAAATCTACCAACATCTCCCTATCTTCTATCTTCAACACACAATCATTGCATACACTTTTAATTACCACTTCTTCTCCTATAGGCGTAGCTATGGTTATCACACAATCAAGTGGTTCCATCCTTATAGTATCTACTTGTGTTATGAAAAAGCGTGATACAAGCGAGTGTGTTGATCCAGGGTCTATCAGAATATTGGCATCTCTATCAAAAGCGATAAGTGTATCTGTCACTACGTCAGGAGTTTCTTGAGCACCTTGGCGTGTGACAGCAAAAACTCGTTCCAGGACCCTCGGGGCCTCCATTAGTCCTTTCCCCTTGTCTTGAACACTTCCAGCTGGCCCATCCATTCTTCTACTTCCTACAAATGATTGTGCCAGTAGTCTAGAATGTCCGCATCGAGTAATGATGTGCCCCAGTTCACCACAATGGTAGCAAATGATTCCCTGGTTAATCTTTCGACAATCACTCTTGAAGTGGTAAAATAACAATGTCTTGAGTTTTACTTGTTCAAATGAGTTGAAACCAACTTTGGATGAAAGATAACACAAAAATATAAATCAAGAGATAAATAACATGCTTAAATCAATTTTCTATATTGAGTTATGGCATTACAAAGTTTAGGGCAAAAACGTCTATGTTCTCAAAAATCAAGTATCTTGGGGTCCAAGTCTTCTACTTAAGTTATGTTAAGTTTTTTTTCCATTTCTTGGTATACTTGTGTTTTAGACTTTAATATCAAGGCTCCAACACACTTTGAAGTCATCAAACTCAAAGATAACAACACACAACAACATCTCACATCACCCATAATCATAATAGTCCCAAATTCCAACTACGACGCCTTTTCGATTTAATTTTGGTTCTCGATTCTTAGACTGTTTAAAGAGATGTGTTGCGAGATATTTTGAGGGATCTTAGACATAAGATTTAGAGGTTTTACTTACTTGATTAAGATATCAAAAGATGGTGGAAAACTATTAGGACTTGGCTTTTAGAACTATTGTCTCCAAACACCCCTTTCTTGGATCCCTTCTTCTTCTTCTTCTTCTTCTTTCTTCTCTCAAATTTCCATGGACCCTCAAGAACACTCACAATTTGGTCTTTTTCTCTCTCTCTCCCTCCATCGAGATATCAAGGGGTAAGAAGGTGTTTGGGCTTAGTTTATATAAAAAGGAAAAGGAACAAAGTAATTAAATTTTTTGGTACTTTTTCTTTCCTTCACATGGGCTCATTAATTAGTTCAAGCTTTGAGAGGACAAAGTCATATTTGGGGAAGCTAAAAAATAGCTAGGGTCAGTTTGGGGGGACAAAAATCTGGTCCCCCATTGTAGACACCCCAAGTTGACCCTGCCTAATCTTAGGCGAATCTGATGATAAAAACAGGTGGAATAGTGCCTCAGTATGATCCTCGGGAAGTGATCCAAGCTCGGTATTTGAACCCAAACATCAAAAACCTTCAAACCAGTGAAATTATACTGAACCATTGATAACTTGTTGCCCAAGTCATTACCAGAAGTGTCGCCCGCCATGTTCATTGTTGCGGCCGTCAATAGAACCCCTTGGAAACCCTAGCCAAAAATGGCGGCCGCCAATTCCAACATGGCAACTGCCAACTCACATTGTGGTAGCCGCCACTAGAACCTTGTGGAACCTTTTCTATCATAGCGGCCGCCAGCTGGCATTGTGGCGGCCGCTAACTCCAAATGGCCTGACATATCATCAAACGAGGCAACATCTCATTGGTTGAAGAAATCTATAAATACCGTACCCCAGCGTATGTTTTCAGTGCAAATTTTGAGTGAGAGAGACTTTGCCGATATACCGAGCAATTCTAAGCCCTGACGCCGAAGCCCTGCCGATATACCGAGTCCCGGATCTCCAATACCTACATTGAAACCTACATTGCTTGGATCACTACCCGAGGATTGGACAATTGGAGATCATTCTACTGACTTCAGGATTCCCCGACAACCTAGGTACCTCGTTTGGATCCCCGACCCTTCTAGCTCCAGTTTCTACTCCTTTGGAGTGGTCGGGTTTAATTTGGTCAATTCATTTTAATTACGTTCTCACATCATTTATGTAGTTGTTATATTCTTACATTACTTTAAATTTTAGTTTTAGTTTATTTAGCCTACTCGTTTCATTTACTTACCTTCATTATTAAGTTTATTACTAATTATTAAATCATTAAATAGTGCTAATATTTGTTTTAACAATTACAGCTTATCAATGTTGTTAATTATCATAATTTATGCACTTACATAATAAATAGTTATAATAATCAAAATTACACCCATTTAATTTAAAAGTTTCATTTTTTTCATTTTCTTTCTTTTATGTTAATTCAACATTCTAGCACTTTATTTCTTTTATTTAGTGTTCTAGCATTAAATTTTCTTTTTTCTTTAATCTAGATTTTCATTTCCATAGCATTCTATTTTATTTTCTTGTAATGTAGTTTATTATTAATATTTCATTTTTTTCTTTTAGCTTAATGTTCCATTTCTAGTTAGTACATTTTATTTCTGTTTTTTTCTTTATTTTCTTTTTAAGTATTAGTTTAATGTTCTAATAGTCGTTCTATATTTTCTCTTTTTAATATAATTTATTTTTCTGGCATTTTTTTTTCTTTTAGTATAGCATTTTCTTTTTATTGTTAACTTTACTTCTTTTTTTCATTTATAACGTTCCATCTCTTTTTCTTTAAATGCCAATATTCAATTTCTTTTTCTTTCCTTTTTTAATGTTAGTTTAAAGTTCCTTCACTAGTATTAATTTAATTTTCTTTTGTTAGCTTTTTATTTTTCATTTTTTTTCCTTTTCCTTTTAACAATAGTGTAATCTTTCTTTCTAGTAATTTATTTTCTCTTTATTATTAGCTTCATGTTTATAAAATGTTCTATTTTCTTTTTCTATAACTTTAATTTCTCCTTCTAGTATTTATCTTATCATTCTTTTTTTTCTTTTCTTTTATTAAACCTAAAAAATCACAAAAGGCTTTTAAGTTAATTTTCACTTTTAAATAGTATGATAATTTTCTTTTCTCATAATAGTTAAAACTCAATTATCCTTTTTACGTCACTTCTTTCTTTTATTTTCTCTTCTTTTTCTTTAATTCTCTTTTTATAAATATAAAATGTTAATAATCAAAATTTTCTTTTATTTTCAAAAACCTTCCTTTGTTAATTTAATTTTTCTTGTATAGTATTTCTCTTTCCTTTTCTTTTATTAAAAAGCACAAAATCATAAAAATACTTTTTAATTTTCTTTTAATAATTTTTTTTGTATGCATCTCTCATTTTCTACCTAGTTTATCTTCTTACCTAATTTTTTTTGGTATTTATTTTGGTCATTTTTATTAAAACCATACCTTTAACTTATTTTTATTTACAATCCATGTTTAATAATTTTAGCAATTTTAACATTTTATTCATTTAACCAAATTATGTTAATTTAGGTTGCTTAAACAGTATTGCATTCGGAATTGTTCCATATATCGTTTAGCTAGAAATTGCATGCCTTAGGACTTAAGAATTTTTTTTTTGACATTTATTTATTTTGGAGTGCTATATACATATCTTATGTATCTTCTATACTTAATTTTGAATGTTCTCTCTTCACCCCTATTTTCTTTATTTGCATGCATTTGAGAAATTCTATTAATGAACCAATGATGATTACTATAGACCAACTTTACGGTTGGGTAAACGGGGTGCCTAATACCTTTCCCGATTCGTACCTTAGCCCCCGAATCTTTTTTCTCTGGTTAAACGATTTTAAGATCAGTTAGCCATTTTTGTTTTTCTTAATTTTTCTCAAAAACTAAGTGGCGACTCTATTTTTAATAAAATGGAATTTTCAAAAGTTGTTTTTTAAGGTGTTAAAATATTTTTCAAAACATCTTTGAATTTCCTCATTTTTAACCCTCGAATCCCAACGCCACAGTATTTTTTGACGACTCTACTGGGGACTGATTTCCAAAATCAAATCAGAGGGTTAGACTTGAAAACATCATTGGTTCTTAATAAAATTTCTTACTTGCATTTTTGTATACATATGCATTGTTCTTCAACCCCCTGCCTGGTCGACTCGATGCCTTGAACGTTAATCCGTTTCGGGGATTGTTGGGAAGAAGGGCAACCCTTACTGACTATATGCTTCCATAGGTGTAGTAAAAGAGTTTGGGCGTACTCTTTGACCATGTCCTGCACTACTCCAGGCATGAGAGGTATATACCCGGCTCTATTCAGAAGGTACTCTATTCAAATTAACCAAACTCAGCCTTTTGCATACAGTGAACTTAGACCCCCCCAGTTAGGTGCTACTAACCCTAGTAGGACTATGTGTTTTCTTTATTGTATGTTTTGATTGTATATTGTTAGAATTATTTTGTACGGATTAGGCTAGTCCTTTTTCTGGGATCGGCCTGGGATTTCTATTATGCTTCGTATAAATTAGTTTCTCCTTCGGGTTCTTACCCGAGTCTTTTCTTTTCACCATATTTGGCCTTCACATAAGTAGTTTTCTTCTCGGGGTCATGCCCATGTTTTGTTTTGACACCTTTAGAGTAGTTTCTCTCTCCTATGGGTTCTTCTTAAATTATCAATTTCTCCCGGTTGTTGTATTAGGTTTGCTTCCTTTGTTATACCCATGAGAGCTGGTCTTGTGATCCTGCCGTTATGCTACCCATTTTTCATCAGAATCCTAGAGAGTTAGATCTGTTTCCCTATCGGAGTGCTGTCCCTTTCCTTTTAGAATCATAGGTCAAACCAGTCTCTTGAGAGTTAGAACTGTCGTCTTACTGGAACACCATCCGTTTAGATAAAACCTTTCTTCTAGAACTTGGTCGATCTATCACCTTTGGTTCTCGTCCTGGGTTTTCAGATGTTCAATTGTTATACTGGTTGTATGAGCTCGACAGGGGCATTATTTCAATTTTAGCTATTTTGGCGTATCTGGGGTATTTGCTGTCTATTATCTGAAACTGGTTATTCTACTTATGGGACCTAGGTTTTTTTATGGAATACCATTGATCTGGAAAGAATACAGTTGATACAAGTTTGGGTAAGATTAGAATCGGATAGACTTCGTAGAGTATCTGAATCGACTAACATAGCAGATAATGAAGCTAATTTGACAGCCCTAATGAGGGCTATTACCGAGATACAACAAGTTGTGGAGCAGTAGACCCAAGCTCAAACTCAATATCAGGTACAGATACAAGTAATTCAGGCTCATATGCTCGGTGTAAATGGGCAGCCAGATAACGCGAATGAGAATGCCAAAGACTTTTGGGACTACAACCAGGGATCGAAAATACCACAAGTCGTGGTACCACTGCAGGTTCCCCGCCCAATTGCAGTAGAAGAGGAGAATACTGCCCAGTCTAGGGAATTTGCGCTGGCAAAAAAGATCTATCGGATGGAAAAGGTGTTGAGAAAAGCCAAAGGAGTTGAGGAATATATGCTCGATGTAGGGGGACTCTGCCTGTTCCCAGATGCCAAGTTGCCAGAAAAATTTAAGATGCCAGACATGAAAAAATTTGACAGAACCAGAGATCCCAGAATTTATCTCCGAATGTATGTTGGTACCCTGTCGCCAATGGGGATTGATGACCAATTGAAGGCTTAGCTCTTTCACCAATCTTTGTCTAGGGCAGTTCAGAAATGGTTCCTCTCCCTTGATGTAGCTAAAACCAGAACGTGAGAAGACATTGCAACAGTTTTCATCAGTCAGTATAGTTATAATGTCCAATTGGACGTTACTACTCGAGAGCTTAAGACAACTCGACAAGAGAATCAGGAATCTTTCATTGACTTTCTGACTCGTTGGAGGGATAAAGCTACAAAGATGACAAATAGGCCCTCTGAAAAGGACCAAGTCCAGATCGTAGTAAAGAATCTATAACCCCCCTGAAACGCTATCTAATTACGCAGTCGCTCTCCACATTCGAGCAGTTATTTGAGGCCAGGATTCAGATAGAAGACATAATCCAATCCAGTGACATTGAGAAAACAAAACCCAGTCAGAAACCACCACGAAGGACTTTCCCCGCAACTAACCAAAATCCATCTGCTGCTCGCTCGGGCGAGGTGAACCTTTTAAATCCTTCTTCTTCCACCCATCCAGCA
>JAOTRH010187893.1:0-11736 GCA_034768845.1 Heliamphora exappendiculata
CCCCTCTCCCTTTTAGTAAATTATTTTTTCTTTTTGGTGAGAAATAGTTTGAGAAAGAAACCAAGGCAAGGATACACAAAGATCCGGATCGATGCCCACTCGCCGGGATCGTCGTGTGCGTCGGGATTTACGTGAAAAGTTTATTGGGTCGTCTCGGATCGTTGTTCTGTATCAAAGAAACTTGAACAAGATTCTTGAAGGTATATTTAATAATAATATATCAGTTTAATATTATCGTTTTTCATGAAAAAAGCACGTGCCATTTTTTACGGTCACGGTGCCGGTTCTTTATTTTTCTTCCGCGTTTCAACACCCAAAACCTTTTCATTTTTCATTTGGAAGCGCTTGAGCAGTTCACGTATGTATTTTGATTGGTTGATGAAAGTTTCATTCTTTGCTTGCTTGATTTGTAATCCAAGAATGAATGAAAGCTCTCCCATCATACTCATCTCAAATTCTTTCTGCATGTAAGCAGCAAATTCCTTACACAAAATCTCATTGGTGGCACTAAATATGATATTATCTACGTATATTTGTACAATAAGTATGTCTTCTTTGTTAGTTTTAGTAAATAATATTGTGTCAATTTTTCCTCTAATAAAATTATTTTTTAGTAAAAAATTACTTAGCCTTTTATACCAAGCTCGAGAAGCTTATTTTAAGCCATACAATACTTTTGTTAATTTGAAAACACGGTTTAGATAAATGTAATCTTCAAAGCCAGGTGGTTGTTCAACATATACTTTCTCATTTATAAAACCATTTAAGAACGCACTTTTTATATCCATTTGAAAAAGTTTAAAGTTCTTATATGATGCATATGCTAATAACATGCGAATGGCTTCCATCCTAGCTACGGGTGCATATGTTTATTCAAAATCAATTTCTTCTTCTAGATTATATCCTTGTTCGACTAACCTAGCCTTGTTACGGACAACAATATTTCATCATTTTTGTTTCTAAAAACCCATTTAGTTCCAACGATTATATTATCTTTAGGCCTAGAAATCAAATTCCAAACTTCATTTGTTTTAAATTGATTTTATTCATCTTGCATAGCCATTATCCAAGATTCATCTTCTAAAGCATCATTTATATTTTTAGGTTCTTCTTGTGAAAGAAATGCAATATGATCACAAATATTTTTTAATGAGGAACGAGTACTTACACCTCGTGAAGGTTCACCTATGATTTGATCCATAGGATGATCCTTCATTATTTTCCATTCTTTTGGTAGATCAATATGTTCATTGTCAACTTTGTTACTTTTACCTTCGCCCTTCTTCATTTCCATTTCTTCCATTCTTTTATTAATGTCTAAATCACCATCAGTTGGAATCTTAGAAATAAAATGGTTAGTTTTATCAAAAGTAATATGAATGGACTCTACTAATGTCATAGTTCTTTTATTATACACCTTATAAGCTTTACTATTAGTGGCATAACCAAGAAAAACTCATTCATTGGATTTTGAATCAAATTTTTTCAATTCATCTTTATCATTTAAAATAAAGCATTTACATCCCAAAACATGAAAGTAAAAAATGTTGGGCTTTCTACCATTCCATAGCTCATAAGGAGTTTTATTTAAGTGATATCGTACGAAGACACGATTCATTACATAGCAAACAGTATTAACTGTCTCGGTCCAAAAATACTTAGGAATTTTATATTCATTTAACAAAGAATGTGCCATTTCTTGTAAAGATCTATTTTTTCTCTCTACAACCCCATTTGTTGAGGAGTTCGAGGTGTAGAAAAATTATGAGAAATTCCATTTTGCTCACAAAAGTTTTCAATATTTTTATTTTTAAATTCTCCTCCTCTATCACTACGAATGTGTAGAATAGTACAGCCCTTTTCAATTTGAATTTTCTTACAAAGTTTGGTCAACACATGACATACTTCATCTTTTGTTGCAAGAAATAAAACCCATGTATATCGTGAAACATCATCGACAATAACAAAATAATATGCTTTTCCTCTAAGGCTTAGGGGTTTCATAGGACCAAATAAATCAAGATGAAGTAATTATAAAGGCCTATTTGTAGAAATTTCTTGTTTCTTTTTTAAACTAGTTTTGATTTGCTTATCAAATTGGCAAGTATCGCAAACTTTGTCTTTGATAAACTTAGTCTTAGGCAAGTCTTTGACCAATTCTTTTTTGACAAGGTTGGATAGGAGATCCATGCTAACATGACATAGCCACCTATGCCAAAACGAACTAGTTTCCTTTACAGCAAAAAAACATGTAACATTTTGAGAATGCAGATTTTCAAAATCAATAGTATAAACATTTTCAAATCTTTTTGCAACAAATAAAATTTTATTATTATTTTCAACAACACATGTATCATGCAAGAATTTTACACTATAACCTTTATCACATAATTGACTAATACTAAGGAGATTACATTTGAGACCATCGACAAGTAGTACGTTATCAATAGATAGGAAAGAGTCGTTACTGACCTTACCTATACCAATAATTTTACATCTTGCGTTGTCTCCAAATGTTACATGTCCTCCATCCTTAGGTGTTAGGCTTAGAAATTTAGACTTATTTCCCGTCATATACCTTGAGCATCCACTATCTAAGTACCATCTTTCTTTTGATGATGAGGATCTCAAGCATACCTACAAAATAATTTAAGTAATTTTCTTTAGTACCCAAATTATTTTGGATCCTAAAAGATTAGTCTCTTTTATTCTCCAAACCATTTTTGTGATCTCATTATTTCTTTTTAGTGGGCAATAAAATTTAATATGTCATTTTCTTTTGCATTGAAAACAAGTTACATTCTCATAAACATTTTTGGAAAATGTATTTGAAAAACTTTTTGATTCTTTCACAAAATAATTTTTAAATTTGAGTTTTACTTCTCCATTGTAACATATTCCTTCTTTATTCAAAGACCTTCTTTGTGCTCCCAAAAGTTTTTCAAAATTTTCTTTTCCATTTATAAATTTATAAATGATTTTTGACTAATCTTCAACTTTTCTTTTTAGTTCATGGAAACATCATTTTCAATATTTTTATCTTTCAAGTTTATGAGATCTTTTCTTAACCTATCAATTTTTTTTGTTAAATTTGAAATCTCATTTTTAAAATTTTTTGTAAATCTATCAAATTTGACTCTTAAAATGAGATTTTCCTTTTCCAATGTTTCAACCTTTGAGTTATGCTCCTTTGAAAGATTTTCTTTTTCAATTTTTGCATTTTCATTTGAGAGTTTTAAGTCCTCAATTTCCTTAGAAAAATTTTGATTTTGATTTTTTAATTTAAAATTTTTTTTTTCAATTTCAAAAGACTTTTACGTAAATTAAATATTTTATTTTTAAGATCATCGTATGATGGCATAGAATAAAAATAGTTAGAATCATTACATGAATTTGAATGGGAGTTTACCTCTTCATCTATACTTTTCATTAAGCAGAAGTTGGCCATTTCTTCGTCGCTTGAGCTAGAACTTGACTCGTTTGAATTGGAGTCGTCCCACGTGATTGCTTTCATGGCCTTTTTTTTTCTTTGACTCCTTCTTGAGTAGAGGACATTTGGGCTTGATGTGCCCAGTTTTGTTGCAGTTGTAGCAAGTGGGTGGTTCCTTCTTGACGTCTCGTTTGCTTGAGTCTCCTTTGTCAACTTTCGTACCTCGAAATCTCCTTGAGAATTTTTTGTCCCTTTTGAGGAACTTCCCGAATCTCCTTGTGATGAGGGCCATGCCACAATCATTGATATCCTCGTCTTCATCACTGAAGCTTTCTTTCAAGGCTTTGAGGGCGATAGATTTCTTGACCTTGTTTTGTTCGTTGATTCTTTCATTTATCTTGAGCTCGTGAGCCAATAAGTTCTTTTAAGGTCATGACCTTTAGATTCCTTGCCTTGGAGATGGCTGTGATTTTAGCTTCCCAAATTGGTGGCAAGACTTTGAGTACTTTCCTTAACAATTCGTAAAACTGATAAGTTTTCTCAAGTGCATTAAGTGAATTAATAATGTGAGTAAAGCGAGTGTACATGCTAGATATTGTTTCATCTTTATGCATCTTAAAACTTTTATATTTACTAATTAATCTATCTATCCTAGAGTCTTTAACATCTTGTGTGCTTTCATAAGTAACTTCTAATTTTTCCATATTTCTTTTACAGTTTTACTTGTCATTATTCTATTATATTCATTAGCATCTGCGGCACAATACAATACACTCAAAGCAGTAGAGTTTATATACAATTGCTTCATGTCATTTTCATTCATTACTTCTTATAATTTTGGAACCTCTTTACCTTCTACAGTTTTAGTGGGAGCGAAGTTACCTCGCACAATTACTCTCTATGCTCTCCAATTCATAGTTTGAATGAATATTCTCATTCTTAGCTTCCAAAATGTGTAGTTTACACCACTAAAGATTGGAGGCTGTGTAGAAAACTGACTTTCTCCAAAATGGGATACTACAATACCTTCCATTTGATCTTTCACAAAAAAAACTTGTTAAGAATAATGTGTTAGGGTTTGATACCAATTAATAGTACATGTGTAACCTCAAGAGGGGTGAATGGGCTTATTTAAAATTTCTTAAACACAAGTGTATAATCTTTGGTTTAAAATATTACTTATTTAAATGACAAGTCAACTTATAAGCAAGAACCTTGTGATGAAATATTTGAATACAAGTGTAAACAATATTTGAAACTTCTTGTCGATAAGTATAATTGAAATGAATAATAAGTCTAAAGAGCACAAATGAAAATGCTAACTTTCAAAGTGTTTTAGTTTGAAGATAATGATGCAAATTTGGTTCAATTCTTTTTCACTCTATTTTTTGTTAGCAAGATTCAATACTAGATTTTGTTTTAACAATAAAAGAATAACTTTCTAGTTTAACACTTTTCAAATGTTAAGATACAAGAGTATTTTAATTTGATGATATTCCTTACAAAGTAAAACCTTTTAACTTTAAGATTTAAAAGATGTGAAAAAGTAAAATATTCAAGTTCAGGTATATGTTAGATATCAATGTAGCCTCCAACTCTAAATTGATCAAAGACTTTCTTGTAAACTAGATTCAATTACCAACACAAATCTTTGTAACTCAAAAGTTTAAATACACAAAAATCTTTTGTTACAAGATCTTTTGTTACAAGACATAAGTAAAAAAAATTTATAACTTCTAGGTTTAAAATTTTTCTTGGTTTAAGCAAATATAAGAACAAATAATGAATAAGAAATTAAATACAAGAGTGTGTGTGTGATATAACAATAATCAACAAGATAATGAAGAACGCAAAGCAAGAGAAAAAAAATAACACCACGATTTTTACAAGGTTCGGCACAACGGCCTATGTACTTGACTCAAGCCAACAGTTATGAGGATTTCACTACCTCTCCTTCAATAGGCGGAGGAGCCTCTCTCCTTAGTCTAGGTGGAGTAACCTCTACTTGAGAATATGCCCTTCTCAAGTTAACCAAATCCTTGTAAGCGGATTAACCTCTTTTGAGAATCACCTTTCTCAAATACAAATCAACAGAAAGAACGATATGAATGTGTACAAAGAACACTCCTCGAAAGAGCAAATGAGTACAACAATGATAGTTTTAGACTCACTTCTCAAGAAATAAACCGATGAAGCTCAATGAGAATGACTAACATATTTTTCTCTCGAAATGCGTATGAAAAACTCAAGAATTAAAGTGCAATGAAATAGTAGACAAGAGAGAATGTTTGAGAGGATTGAATGAATAAAACAATGGCTCAAACCCTCTATTTATGAGCTCTAAAAATCAACTAGCCGTTGGGCTAAATATGAAAATTTTAAACTAGCCATTTTTAGAAAAATTCAAATTTTAAATTGTTCGGTCGACTAAAGAAACTCATTCGGTCGACTGAACCTATATGTTCGGTCAATTCAACTTGTACAGATCTGAAAATCTATTTTTGGTAGCCTGTTCGGTCGACTGGTTCTTATACCTCAGTCGACTGAAGCAATAAAAATTCAAATATTCATTTTCCAAAAAGATTTTAATCATTATTTGTTTTGAAAAAATTTTTTTACCATTTTTAGAATTCCTATGAGCTTCAAAGTAATATTTGAAAGATGAAGTGGATGTACAAGAATCCTAATTTTACAGTATAAGCTTCGAGTCTTCAAAACTTGATTTCTTGCTTTTGTTCCATAAAATCTTGTCACCAAAGAACTTGATTTGAATTTAAGCGTCATAGCTTTCATTTTGTATCTTGAATTGTGCTAATCATGTATGTCCTGTAAACAATCTCAATTTGCACAATTAGATACATAAGTTTGTTGTCATCAAAATCGGTTATTGAAGCCTTGTTAGGCCAACAGTCTGTGGTGGACCACAGGTTAAGTTTGTCGTCTCGTGGTCTGTTGAGAAGAGTGGTTTAGACCTGGGGTTATCATACCCTTACCTTTGGGTATCTGACTGGCTGACTTGGAGGTCCCTTTGGGAAACGCATTTTGCAGACACAGGGTCCTAATTGGAAGTCTAAGCAAGTTATCAGATTGGGAAGATAACCCGGGAGGGGTCTTGTGTTGCTGTCGACTTGTGAAATCTATATGGGTTATCAGTTTTAAGGGGGGGATGACCCTCGTGTCATTAAAACCTTTTGTAGACAATTTGCTCTTATCCTTATGTCTATAAGTTGGACTCTTGTGTCGAGCCCTAATATATACCTTTCTTACAATAGAGAGAAGCATGGAAAACTCAGATGGAGCGTCTTTCAACCCGGACCAGGTTAATGAAACGCAGCAAGAAGAATCTCCGCAAGCAGGATCGGTAGAACCTGACCCAACCGTTAGGATGTTGGAAGCGATCGCAAGACTGACCGAACAAAATGCAAGGTGCATTGCAATGCAAGCTGAAAGGAACAAAATAACTCCCTAATCAAGCAATTCAAGGACTTGGACGCAAAGGAGTTCACGGGAACCCTTAACCCTGCAGAAGCAGAAAACTAGTTGAAGGATGCCGTACGTATTTTGGATAGGCTAGGGGTAGAGGCTGATGGCAGGATCGACCTCACAGCTTTTATGTTCAGACGAGAAGCATATCATTGGTGGGAAACCATAGAGCCATTACTGACAATGCCGATGCCAGGAACTGAACCTCCTGTACCCTAGAGGATTACTTGGGAGCATTTCGTGAGGGCATTCGATGAACAATATAAACCCATAACCTACAAATATGAGAAGGAGCAAGAATTTATTGACTTAGAACAAAGTAGGATGACTGTAGCAGAATGTGAGATGAAATTTACAGAATTCTCACGATATGCCACCCAGCTCATACCCGATGAGGAGACGAGGTGCTGGAGATTTAAAAAGGGGTTAAGTTTTTTGATCAGAACGAGGATGACGGTTCTTGAAATGAATAACTACGCAAGTTTAGTGAAAAAGGCAAAAATGATCAAGAAAGATGTGAAAGAGGGAGAAGGGAGATGAGAAGACTTTAAGAAGCGTAAGTTCAGAAATCTAACTACGAGCAAGACAAGGGAGCAAGGTCCTCGGAGTGGTGCTCCAAGGCCATCGGCTTTAAGAAGCTAAAGTCATCAGTCGACTGCGAGAAATTTTGAACCTAAAGGGGACCGAGCTAAGAGGGGAACGTCTGAACGAACGAAGGAGACAAAAACAAATTGTTGCTTCAAATGTGAAGACCTTGACAACTTTAAAAAGGATTGTCCGAGGATCAACCAGGGAATCGTTTGCTATCGTTGTGGTGAATCGGGGCACATCGATACTCAAGCGAATATTTTAGACTACCGGCACAATCATCTATAGGAAGTAAAAGAGTGGATGGGCCAGCTGGAAGTGCTCAAGGCAGGGGAAAAGGGCTAATGGAGTCCCCGAGGGTCCTGACACGAGTTTTTGCTATCACACGCCAAGATGCTCAAGCAACGCCTGATGTAGTAACAAGTACACTTACCACTTTTGATAGAGATACCTATATTCTGATAGACCCTGGATCAACACACTCATTTGTATTGCACTTTTTCATAACGCAAGTAGATACTATAAGGATAGAACCACTTGATTGCATGATAACCATAGCTACACCTATAGGAGAAGAAGTGGTAATTAAAAGAGTATGTAGAGATTGTGTGTTGAAAATAGAAAATAAGGAGATGATGGTAGATTTGATGCATTTGGTTATGTTTGATTTTGACTTGATTCCTGGGATGGACGGGTTGTCATCCTACCATGCATCGCTAGACTGTTTTAGGAAAAGAGTAGTCTTTAGGATATCGGGAGAGGAAGAATTTTTTTCCAAGGGGACAAGAGTAGAACACCTATCCGGATTGTGTCGGCTATTAAGGCTTCGAAGATGTTGAAAGGGGGCTGCCAAGGGTTTTTGGCACATGTGATAGATGTAGAGATGGAAGAAAAGAAGCTTTCGGAGGTATAGTTATTTGTGCGTTTCAAGATGTTTTTCCAAATGATTTACAAGGATTACCCCCAAACCGAGAAGTGGAGTTTACGGTCGATCTCTACCCGGGTACAGTGCCCATATCTATTCCTCCCTATAGAATGTCACCTGCTGAGCTGTTAGAGTTGAAAGAACAATTACAAGAATTATTAGGAAAAGGATTCATCCAACCTAGCATCTCACCATCGGGAGCACCTATACTATTCGTGAAAAAGAAGGATAGAACACTGAGGATGTGTATCGACTATCGACAATTGAATAGGGTGACCGTTAAGAACAAGTATCCTTTGCCTAGGATAGACGGCCTATTTGACCAATTGCAAGGACCCAAAGTGTTCTCAAAGATAGACTTGAGATCAGGATACCATCAATTGAAAGTGTGGAAGCCAGATGTACCCAAGACTGGCTTTAGGACCCGTTACGGGCATTATGAATTTGTGGTAATGCCTTTCGAGTTAACAAATGCGCCTGCGGTGTTTATGGACCTGATGAATCGAGTGTTTAGAAGTTTTCTAGATCAATTCGTAATTGTATTCATAGATGACATTCTGATATACTCTCGGAGTGAGAAGGAACACAGAGAACATTTGAACATTTCATTGCAAACCCTGAGGAAACACAAGTTATACGCAAAATTTAGTAAGTGTGTGTTTTGGTTGGATCAAGTAGTGTTTTTAGGTTATGTTATATTCGGAGAAGGAATTCAAGTGGACCCAACAAAAGTGGAAGCAGTAGTTAATTAGAAAAGGCTTACCAGCGTGACAAAGATACGAAGCTTTTTGGGGCTAGCTGGTTATTATCGGCGTTTTATTCAAGACTTTTTCCTGATTGCGAAACCTTTGACTCGACTGACTCAAAAAGATGCCAAGTTTGAATGGTCCGACGGATGTGAACGAAGTTTTCAAGAGTTGAAGTCCAAACTGGTGTCAACACCTATGCTAACCCTTCCGTTAGGTAGCGAGGGCTTTGTTATTTATAGTGACGCGTCACACCAAGGATTAGGTTGCATTTTGATGCGACATGGGAAAGTTATCACCTATGCATCCATACAATTAAAATCTCATGAAAAGAATTACCCTACCCACGGTCTAGAGTTAGCCGCAATCGCCTTCGTGCTTAAGATATGGAGACATTATTTGTACGGCGTTCCTTGTGAGATCTTTACGGACCATCAGAGCTTGAAGTATATTTTCACTCAAAAAGAGCTAAACTTGAGGCAAAAGAGATGGATGGAATTAATTAAGGATTATGATTGCACGATTCACTATCATCCGGAGAAGGCTAACATCGTGGCTGATGCCCTAAGTCAGAAATCATTGGGAAGAATAGCACATCTATGAGAGGCACAAGCTGATACTTTTTTTGAAATGCGAACACTTAGAACTCATCTTGCCATAGGGAAGAATGGAGAACTATTAGCAACTCTGAGCATAAGTCCAACCTTATTAGATCAAATTCGAGCAACTCAATTGGCTGATAATCAAGTAGACAAGATAAGGGCGGAAGTAGCAGCTAAGGGAAAGACAGAATTTGAAGTTCGAGATGACGTATTGTGGTTTGGTCATATATTGTATGTGCCCAATAATGGGGAGTTAAGGAGGTAGATCTTAGATGAAGCGCATAACTCGACATACACCATGCACCCGGGAAGTACGAAGCTGTATAGAGATTTAAAGAAAAGATACTGGTGGAATGGGATAAAGAAGGACGTAGCGAATTTCGTGACGAGATGTTTACTATGCCAGCAAGTTAAGATTGAACACTAGATGCCGAAAGGATTACTACAACCGTTACGTATACTCGAGTGGAAGTGGGAACATATTACCATGGATTTCGTAACTGGACTCCCTCGAACACCCAAAGGGAATGATGCTATTTGGGTAATTGTGGACAGGTTAACGAAGTCAACTCACTACCTACCAATAAAAATGACATTTTCGATGGATCATTTTGCACGGCTTTATATTGATGAGATAGTTAGACTACACGGAGTACCAATTTCTATAGTATCAGACAGAGACCCACGTTTTACGTCCACATTTTAGCTTAGCTTACAAGAAGCATTGGGGACTACCCTAAAATTTAGCACAGCTTTCCATCTGCAGACTGACGATCAATCGGAGAGGACAATTCAGACCTTAGAAGATATGCTTAGAGAAAGCGTTCTAGACTTCGCTGGAAGCTGGGAGGAACACTTGTCGTTGATCAAGTTCGGATATAATAATAGTTTTCAGTCAACTATAGGGATGGCCCCTTATGAAGCATTGTACGATAGAAAATGTCGAACCCCAATTTGTTGGGAAGAAGTCGGAGAGAGGAAGTTGCTTGGACCTAAGATAGTTCAAATTACCACTGATAAGATTAAGTTGGTCAGAGAAAGATTGAAGCAATCACAAGACAGGCAGAAGAGTTATGCAAATAATCGGAGACACGACCTAGAGTTTGTAGTAGGGGATCGTCTGTTCCTAAAGATATCGCCACGGAAGGGAGTAATGCGATTTCAGAAGAAAGGGAAACTCAGCCCTTGGTACATTAGACCATACAAAATTATTCAGAGAATTGGGAGCACAGCATATCAACTAGCCCTGCCACCAGATTTAGCAAGACTGCACGACGTATTCCACGTTTCAATGTTGAGGAAATGCATGCCAAACCCTTCACACGTGTTGACAACGCAGCCTATCGACCTGAAGCCCGACCTCACATATAAAGTAAAGCCAGCAGGATACTAGATAAGAAAGAACAAGTTTTGAGAAGCAAGGTCATTCCTTTAGTAAAAGTGTTATGGCGTAGTCATGCAGTGGAAGAAGTCACGTGGGAGCGAGAAGAGGATATGCGAAAGATATACCCACATCTCTTCTAGCAAGGTATGTAAATTTCGAGGACGAAATTTTTTAAAGGAAATAGATTGTAATAACCTGAACCCAGGTATACAAATAGAAAATAAAGAACATTCCAAAAAGAAACGAAATCTCAAACCTAAGTTCGGTAAGAAGAACTGGCCCGACCGTTTAACCTTTTCGAGCTCGAAACTCGGGAAAGAGAGAGAAACACACACGCATATATTAAAACCCTAATATTGAGGTTAAGAACTCAACATTATAAGCCCAAGTTGTTTAAGAAAAGAGATAAGCTCGAAAAGTCAAGAAAACGAACCTATGTGAAAAATACCCGAATTTTCTCCTGCAATTAAATAAATAAAATTATTTTTGATATATATATATACATATATATATATATATATATATATATATATATATACTTAAGTGGCTAACCACCTAGAAAAATGTGCCAAACTTGG
>JAOTRH010187904.1:0-11736 GCA_034768845.1 Heliamphora exappendiculata
ATTTCAATTTATTGTAAATTGTTGAAAGTTTAATAAAGATGTATTTTCTGGATCCCCGAGCATGAATTTTATGTCGGTGTTGGAAATTCTCCCAACATTAGTTAGATCCTTATTTTTTCCGTTGTGCTCAAAATACCCTCATTTATTCATTGCATCATTCTCGCGAAAGTTGTATATAAACTCACAACGTATATTTTTTAAAACAAAACAGAAATCTGACTTTCCAATTGAAATCTTCGGAGCGTGTAAAAATCAAAGTTTCTATATAAGAGGGTGAATGTAAAAATCATTATTTTCATAACTCTTCGGAGCTTTCATTCAACTTCCATATATCCAATGATGTAAAAATCACATACCAGAATCTCGTTGAGACAAAAACCATGAAATCTTCGAAGGCATCAAGTGTTCATGAAGGAAATGAAGACTAAGAGTAAGCATTTTCATATATCACTATGTATTTTTTTGAAACCCTCCATCAACATTGTTTCTTTCTATTTTCGTTCAGTCGTAACATGAACTCTACACAAGTTTTGATTCTATTAACATTGCTTATTTCACATTGCAAAGTCGTATAGTTTGAAAATCCTAGCTTCGACGTACAATAGTAAACATAGGGTTTCGAGTGTAAAGTCGTATATACATGCATAGTATATGATAATATGAGAATATATATATTATTGATGTATACTCAGTATACCATGTTATCATATGATTATGGAGTAAATAGGTTATCTTATCGAGTTAACATATTTATATTTTCATACAATATGTCTTAAAAATTGTTATCATATTCTCACAAGTTGTCCGCGTAGCCATTCTCATAATATAAAAAAAGACATTTTAACAATCCTGTAATTCGTATGCAAAAAGAAATAATCACATTTTTGTAAAATAAACTCTCTCGTATGTAAAAAGAAATATTTACATTTCAAATGCAATAAGTTGTCTGCATCGCTATTCACATAACATTAAAAAAAAGGCATTTTAACATAGAATTCATTTTTTGCAAAACAAAAATAATCACGCATAATAAACCAATAAACCATATGACGAAAAAATTTGATTCATTCTAAATTTTATGGTTACACTTTCACTCTCCACCCACAAATAAACATTCATCATTATGCAAGTAAGAACACTAACCATCTATACAATGAATGAGTCTTGAACAGTCATAGAGTCATTATCGAGGCAGTTGAAAAGCAGAATCCTGATGTGGTTATTGTTGATGATATTAGAATAGAAATTGAATTGCATGCATATCGTTCCATAACTGAGAGATGAGTCATACTTATTGGTACTGTTCATTGAGATCAGCTAAATAATATGTACATGGAACATGGGATAGCTTTAGCATCGACCCTTAACATGGCTAGTATCGTGAAGCTGCTAATAATTCCATTGATCTTCAATAAATGACCCTTAAATTGATAACGAAACATTACATAATAAGCTGCTAATTAATGATCATTAAAAAACTTTTATTCTGAATTAAAATGAATCAGCAAAACTTACTCAATAATGACTACCCAAAATATTTAACTTTCCATTTATAAAACCAGAATATTTAACATTCCATTTCTAAGGTGCAAAATTTTGAAAGAGTAAAAAATCCATGGCAAACATTTTCAGAGTAAAAAAGTCACAGATAATATTAAAAGGATCTCGTGGAATAAGAGTTCGTAGCGTAAGATCTATTCTTAAATAAGTTGTCAAAATAGAACTCTAGACTAATTAATCAAAGAATAAACGCTTGGCATTGTTTTAGTAGCAAAAATAAAACCGATAATAAAGGGGTGTAGGTTTAGGTTCAATTTTTTCTTGTAATTGTTTTTTCTTAATTTGATTTTATTTTAAAACTTTGAATTTAATAAAATAGAGAAAGGGGGGCCATCTTTAGGGCTCACTTTATGCTAAAAAAAATAAAAACTCAAGGCCGGTCCAATAAAATATATTAGAATTTAAATATAAGGCTTTGATTGGTAATTTTGATTTTTTAGCTAAGAATGTCAAAAAATTAAGATTGCTCATTCGGTAAAAAAAAAGAGAAAGTAAAAAGTCGAATTAAAACACAAACTCGTAGAATATTTTATTTAAATTTCTACTATTTTTTAAATATAATAATACTCATTATTCATAATTTGTTTACTACCATTACTAATTACATATAATTGTTAATATTAAATATATAGAATGGTAAAATTGTTCACTTTGAACAAAAAGTAAAAAAAAATTAACTTTTTACTCAAATAACTAATTTTTAAAAAATTAGCTTAAAAGTTAAATTATCAAACAACTTATTTTGAACTTAATTTAATTTTTTGACTAAAAACGTAAAAAAAAAAATTTAATTAGCTTTTAAGCTAATTGCCAAGCGGGGGCTAAGTGTATGGGGTGAATTCGTAGAGGTGGAGAAAACGGGAAGAATAGGCCCTTTGCGTCGATCTCCTTTGGCCGGGGTATTCTTGCACAAAAAAATGGGGTGAGACTATTTGGCGGGTTCTTGTGTGAAAGCTCCTCTGATACTTAAAACCTGATTGACAACTAACTTAAAAATTAATTTTTTTACTTTTTTACTTTTTTTTAGGTAAAAAGCTAAGTTGGTTTCAAAATGGATTGCTTAGTAACTTAACATTTAAGCTAACTTTTTTTAAGTTTGTTGTTTAGATAAAAAGTTAATTTTTTTTCTTTTTGTTAAAAGTGAACAATTTTACCATTTTATATATTTGATATTAATAATTATATATAATTAGTAGTGATAACAAATAAATTATGAATAAAAGTTATTATTGTATTTTAAAAGTGGTAAGAGTTTGAATAGAATATTTTAAAAATTTGTGTTTTGATTTGACTTTTTTTTTACCAAACGGGCAATTTTAACTTTTTGGCATTTTAACTAAAAAATTAAAAAGCGAATGTTACCAATTAAGGCCTTAAATTAATGTTTAATAGCTAAGGGAAACGATCAAAAGATGTTTTAACGGAGATTCTGTAAGTAGAAATTATTGTTGTACCTCTTGTTGTTTAGCTCCTCTATTTATATTGCATTTTGGTATGCCTCTTAGCGGAAAAGTGTCGTCTTCTCTAAACTGTCTTGATGGGAAGTTCATTTTTCCTTTTTGGCCCTAATAAGATTCCTTTCTTTTGAAACGATTTCTTGTTGAGTTATTTTGTGTAACCCTAATCCTCATTAATGCAGAAGCTTTAGACATGTTATAACTATTAATGCTCTAAGCTCAGTCACACATCCATCATTAATGCTCCTTAATCTTGGCCATGTCACCATTAATACTTGGCTTGTTATTCAAACATAACATGCTAACACTATTGGGCTTCATTTATGTGATGTGTTTCGGCCTGGTTTGGGTTGTCATTGTGGGTCAGCTCATGCTTATTGGGCCCAACTCCCTTTAATAAAACTTTAATCTAGAGCACTATCGAGCCAGCATTGCTAAAACACAAAACTCATTTAGGCTGCTATCTAAAGATATAAAAATCTCATATTTATGATGAGACAATTACTTTATTATTTCAATATTATACCTTAAATTAAGGAATATTCGATGACCTCATCTTTACTGCTTACTAGGATTCAAGTACGAGTTTGGGGACAAGTAGTTGCCACTTGTACAATTTTTGTCACATCTAATTTTGTTTTAAAAAATAATTAATCATCATTTGTGTTAACGTATTCACACATATGTCAAATTAGACGTGACATTATTTCTTTTTAACAAAAGGTTACACGTAATTAATTATAACTTAATTAAATTAATATAAAGTCAAATTAAAAATTTCAGTTGATCTATTTGCTAAAAATAAATAAATCTCGTGTAACTAACTTTTACCTCGTGACGTGGGACTAAATTAAGCTCACTTCATTCGTGAGTTTATTGTTGGGATTTTTTAGGTCAACAAACTCCCGACAGAACGTCGAGATATGAAATCACGAATACAAATAAGGAATAGGAACGAGAAACAATCACATAAACAAGAAACATACAATGTACGTGGTTCGGCGTTTGTGCCTACGTCCACAGATGCTGTGAGTTTTCACTATGCAGAGCAAAGATACAAGTTACAAGAGTTTTATGCATATTTTCTTGCCTCTCAGAAGTCTCCCTACAACTCTTACACTGAATAATGCAATATAACGATATAAAAAACCCTAGGCTAAAAACGACTAGTGCCGGCAGCGCTTGAGCTTCTTGTAGCTGCTGGACTACATGGCAGTCAAGCGCCCAGCGAGCGTTAGCTTCTGGACTGCATGGCGCTTAAGTGCTCAATGAGTGCTCTGCAAGCGCTAACTTCTGGAATTTCGTGCTTAATACTTATTAGGCTCCACACATCCCAACAGTCTCCCACTTGGAGACTAATCCAGTAACTAATCTAAATACCGTTATTAGAAAACTTCACTGTCACATAGTAAATTAATTGAACAACATCAAAACCCGTCTTCAAGCTAGAAGACCAACTAAAGCTTAGCATAATTTCAGTTTTTCGATGGTCACCGTCTTTGTTAACATGTCGACCAGATTCTCACTGCCACAGATATTTTTCAGAAATAACATCCCTTCATTAAAAAAAAAGCGAATAAAATAATACCTCAATTGAATGTGCTTCGTCCTACAATGAAATACCGAATTTTTTACAAAATGAATGGCACTCTTACTATTACTGAATATAACATTACCCTTCTTATTCTTACTCAATTCATCTAGAAAGCATTGTAACCAAGTCATCTCCTTACTAGCTTCAGTAACAGCGATATACTCGGCTTTCGTCGTAGATAGTGCCACTATCTTCTGCAATTGAGACATCCAACTGACTGTTGTACCCCCCAATGTAAACACATATCCGATTGTACTCTTTCTATAATATGTGTCACCACCCAAGTTCGCATCCACATAAACGTGTAAATCCATTAGACTCCGTCTGAAACACAACGCTACATCTATGATACCTATCAGATATCTGAGAATCCATTTCATTACTTCCCAATGCTTCTTTTCAGGATTGTCATGTACCTACTGACGACTCCCACTACATATGGTATGTTCGGCCTAGTACAAACCATAACATACATTAGACTTCCGACGGCTGAGGCGTATAGAACTCGTTGCATGTACTCCTGCTCCTACTCGGACTTAGGTGGCTGAATTTTAGCAAGTCAAAAATGACTAGCCAATGGTGTACTCACATGTTTTGCATTCTGCATGCCAAATCTGTTCAGTACCTTCTTCACATATTCTCCCTGTGACAACATCAAAGTTCTTGCAATTTTGTCCCGCCCAATCCTCATCCCAAGTATCTGTTTTCAATGTCCAGGTCTTTCATTTCAAACTATTTTGACAGTTGTCTATTCAATTCATTTATCTTTTACATGCTTGACCCGACAATAAGTATATCATCGACATACAAAAGTAAAATATTGTAACTGTCATCAAATCTCTTGAAATAGCAACAATAATTTGTCTGACATCTGACAAAATCGTTTTAGTTCATAAATTCGTCAAATTTCTTGTACCACTGTTTCGATGTTTGTTTCAAACCATACAAGCTTTTTTTGAGCATGCATACCATGGTGGAATGTCGTCTTTACATCCATCTGCTCAAGGTACAGACTTTCAGCTGCCACAATTTTCAGCACAATTTTGATTGTCATCAACTTTACAATTGGATAAAATAATTCTATGTAGTCGACACTTTCTTTCTGTTAAAAACCCTTCACAACTAACCTGACTTTGTATCACTTGCTCCCGTCATGTTCTTCCTTGATTCGGTAAACCCACATGTTATGCAAAGCCTTCTTTCCCTGTGGTAGATCAACTAATTCTCACGTTTGATTTTTCATAAGAGAATCCATATAATCCTGTATAGCTAACTCCCACTTGACAGAATATCAACCTATAATGCTTTGTCATAACTTTTTGGTTCACTCCTGTCATATAGCAACAAATACTATAACAATGGAGAATACCGTTGTGTTGGTCTGGGAACTTTAGTAGACCGTCTCAACTCCATCACAGCAGTATGCTGTTCTTCATGCTAAACTATATTTTCAGGGTTACTTTGCACCTTTCTACTCACATCCTTTTTAGAAATTTTCTCTAGCTCCACTTGTTCAGAATCTGTAGGACAAATATCAGAAACCATAGCCATATCCTTATACATGACCTTTTCATTGACTATAACATCCCTACTACAAATGATTTTTCGATTCTGATCATCTAAGAACCAATAACCAAACTTCTTTGTACCGTATCTAATAAAAGTACAATTGACATACTTCGGTTCTAGTTTATTCACGGTTCTAGTTTATTCATATCACTAGCATCGACATTAACATAGGAAACACAACAAAAAACTTTTGGGAACAATAAGTTTACCTCCTTACCACTCCAAACTTCTTTAGGTATCTTTCCCTTCAAATGGACAAATGGACCACGGTTCACCAAATAAGTTGCAGTGCTAACAGCATCAACCCAAAACATTTGTGGCAAATCAGAGTGTATCCTCATGCTTCTGGCACGTTCAGTCAATGTTCTATTCATCTGTTCGGCAACCTTGTTGAGCTGAGGTGTTTTTAAAGGAGTCTTCTCCATCTTGATCCCATTTAGAACACAGAATTCTCTGAATCCAGTATCAATGTACTCCATGTCGTTGTCTAATATCAAGCACTTGACTTTCAAACACGTTTCATTCTATACAAAAGCCTTCCACTTCTTGAAAATAACAAATACATCGAATTTATTTTTCAAAAAACAAACCCATATCTTTCTCGTCGAGTCATCAATGAAAGTAATGAAATAGGACGAACCCCTAAGTGACAAAACTAGTACCGGTCCCCATACATCTATATGAACAAGTTCCAGCTTCTCTATTTTCAAAGTTCTGTTGGCTTTAGAAAAATTGATCATCTTCTATTTCCTGAAGGTACAGTCTTCACATAAATCTAAATCAATAGATTTCATCCCCGTCAACTTGTCACTTGACAGGAGTGTCTTCTTCCCTTTCTCGCTCATGTGTCACGGCCTTCAGTGCCAGAGATTCGAATTTTTTTTAGTATCAACAACATATATGAGACTTCTGTTGTTTGTCATCATGTAGCACGTACCTTCTTCAAACCCGGTACATGTTTGGCATTCAGCAGCTTCCACATAGACTCATTTGATAAACTGATCTCAACATCCACTTTACCCACTATCTTCAGAGGTTCATCATTAGCAAAAAAACCTTGCTGAAATCAATGCTGACATAGTTTTTCATAATTTCTCGATGTGACGTAGAGTGGAATGATGCGCCGAAATCATGAATCCATGCCTCTATAGGACTGCCAAGACTGCAAACTAAGGCGTCGTGATTGTCTTCTACTGTTGTGGCATTCGTAGAATTCTGACCATTCTTGCCTTTCTTTGGTGCTTTACAATCTTTTTTGAGATGCCCTTTGTTTCCACAATTCCAACAAGAAGCAACCCCTTTAGAATTACTTCTCTTCTTGGATTTTGACCTTTCACAATTCGAATTTATGTTTTTTGTTCTTCTCCTTGTTTCTATACTCAAAGTTGATCCTGATGATTCACCTGTTTCTCGTCTCTGAATTTCTTCACTGAGAACCAAGTCTTGAACATCATCAAACTTCAATTTTAACTTCCCCGATGAGTTACTCACGGCTATAACAGTGCTATTCCAATTCTTGGGCAAAGAGGACAAAAGAATTAATGTTCGTACCTCATCGTCAAACTCAATAGACACAGAGCTTAACTGAGTCATTACCGTGTTGAAGTCTTTTAAGTGATCTACAACTAACCCACCTTCTGCCATCTTCAGGTTGAACAATTTTCGTATAAGATACACCTTATTGACTGCAGTTGGCTTTTCGTACATGTCGGTCAAAGTCGCCATCAAACCCGTCGTCGTCTAGTGTTGAAGGCGACGTTCCGCGATAGGGTTAATCTGATAACCCCCAAGGCTTGTCTGTCAAGGAGTGCCCAATCTTTCTCCTTCATGCCTTCTGGTTTCTCACCTTAGAGGTGTAGGTATAGATTCTTCTAGTACAAATAGTCTTCAATATGTATCTTTCAGAATTCAAAATCTGCACCAATGAACTTTTCAATCTTAACCTTTCTATAGTTTGCCGCCATTACTTTTACTCAACAATTAAAGCTATGATACCAGTTGTTGGGATTTTTTAGGTCAACAAACCCCCAAGAGGACATCGAGATAAGCAATCACGAACATGAACAAGGTATATGAACGAGAAACAATCACATAAACAAGAAACACACGATGTACATGGTTCGACAATTATGCATACATTCACGAATGCTGCGAGTTTTCACTATGCAGAGCAAAAATACAAGTTACAAGAGTCTTAAGCTTATTTTCCTGCCTCTCACAAGTCTTTCCACAACTCTTACACTGAATAATGCAACATAGCAATATAAAAATCCTAAGTTAAAAACGATCTGCGCCGACAGGCACTCAAGCGCCTGGTGAGCGCTAGCTACTGGCCTGACAGGCACTCAAGTACCCAGTGAGCGCCAGCTACTGGACCGCCAACTACTCGATATGCATTGCGCTCAAGCATTCAGATAGCGCCAACTTCTGGATTACATGGCGCTCAAGCACACAGCGAGTGCTCTGCAAGTGCCAGTTTCTGAAATTTTGTACTAGGTGCTTATTAAGCTCGACACATCCTAACATTTATTAGTCTAAAATAAAAAGAAAAAGAATAATATTTACATATTTGTCATTCTTTTGATAAGTACACACATCAATTGTGGCTTTATTAGTCGCAGAATGAAGAATATTTTTATAAATTATTAAATTTAATTTCACTTAAATGATGTTAAACAAATGCGTTATTTAATTTTTGAAAAAATATTTTACCCATTTTTCATTGTTGGTTAAGAAAAAGCAAATAAAATAATTTTTTAAGAAAAATATTTTACATTACAAGTTGAAATTGTTTTCTTTAATTAAATTGATAAGATGTTTTTAAATTTTTTTTTAAGAGATGTGTCTTAAGCATGACCCCTTCTCAGATATTTAGATTATTTGTGTTAATTTTTGAAACAAAAACTCGTAAGTCAACGAAAGTAATGACTACTGTTTGGGATAATTTTTGTAAAGTTTTTTTATATATTTTTTTGGTATTTTTTTTACATTAGTTTAAATAATGATATTTTTTTAGATTTTTCTAGTTATAAAAAATTTAAAAAGTAAAAAAAATAACAAAAAAAAATCATATAAGACCAAAAAACCTTAAAAAGCCACTTTAAGACTTTTAAGGATTTTTTTTGTCTTTAATAAATTTTTTTACGTTAGTTCAAACAATGATATTTTTAAAATTTCTCTTGTTATCTGAAATTAGAAAAATAGAAGAAACAACAAAAAAGATTCATATAAGGCAAAAATGCCTTAAAAATCCACTTTAAAACATTTTAAAGTTTTTTTCATCTTTAATAAACTTTTTAAAACTCTAGTCAAAACTATTATATTTTTAATTTATTTTATCATGATAAATCGAAAAAAATAAAAAAAACTACAACAAGAAAATAAAAAATAAAAACGAGAATAAACCCAAGAAAAGATTTTCCAAATAATAACAAAACTCTAGGACATTAGATCATATCAAGATATTTTTCATAACTTGTTTCAATTCAACAATAAAAAAATTTATTTTAAAAATATTTTTCATGGGTCAACTGAACACTAAAAATAAAAAATAAAAAAATATTTTTAAAATACAAATACTTTAAATAAAAAATAACTTACTAAAACATATTTTACATTAAAAAAAAACAGACCGTAAATAAAAAAACTATTTGTCCATAATTTATCTTACTTCTAGTCAAACACAATTCAATATATAATCAATTACGCTATTAATCTCATCTTAATAAATCATATTATAACAATCCAAATATATTATTAATTACATTAATTTAGTCATTCAATCAAATATGGTCTAAATAATCTTTCATTATTATTAATTTCAATATTTTTTTTCAATTTACCACAAAATAGTTAATCATATTCAAAATTTAAAATTTCACCAATTAGTTTTTAATATTACTTCACCCATCTACTCCCATTCAAAATTTTGCCATATTGAATTCTCTCAAAATTACTTTCAAAATAAAATGTAACTTTTTGATTTTTTTAGCTAATAACGTTAAAAAGTGAATATGCACTGTTCATAAAAAAAATTAAAAATTAAAAAGTTAAAATATCAAATTAAAATACTAACTCCTAAAATATTATATTCAAATTCCAACTATTTTAAAATAAAATAATACCATTAATTCATAACTTATTTACTAATACTACTAATAACATATAATTATTAATATCAAATATATAGAAAGATAAAATTGTTCAATTTGAACAAAAAAACAAAAAAAAACTTTTTATTTAAACAACTAAATTAAAAAAATTAGTTTAAAAATTAAGTTACCAAACAATCTATTTTAAACTAAATTTAACTTTTTGACCAAATATGTTGAAGGCGGGCTAGTCTAAAACTGGGCTCGACCCAGACGAGATCCAATGAGGCCCAAGACTATAAGTTCTAGGACTTAGAAATGTGGCCTAGTGCTCTTAAAAAGGTGGCCGATGGCCGTGCTTGCACCCCCGCCCCCGATGGCCAAGCATCCTCATAGTAAAGAAGAAATTCGGTCACTCAAGTCGCATTTATTGCAACAAGACAGTGACCATATCAAATTAAATGCGATTTACCATATTAGTGTAGCATTTAATGCGATGTGACCGAATTGATATATAACATCAAGTGTGCTTAAGCTGAGATTTAATGGTTGTTGAAAAAAATCCAATCGAAGAGGTTACATTTATGGTGATTGGACCAAGCGCTACACATAATTGGTCAAAGTCGATTGATACCGCTGTTCGCAGGATAAATATGATTGAGCAATTTTGCAAGGTAAACATACAAAAAAAAAAAAAAAAAAAACAAATCATCATTGAGGCCTAGAGAGAAGGTATAGACTCCTCACTTATAAAAAAAGGAACGACGCTCGGGCAAAAAATATGCCTAATCTGAGAATTGAAGTCAAAATTTTGTCAATTTATTTATTTTTTCTTTCCTAAAATCAGTTATAATTTTCCATCAAAATAGCCTCCCATAAACTGCCACTGGCCCGTTCACATTTACTCTATTTTACAATTCTTAATTTATTAATGAATTTGCTTGGATTAGATCCGACGTTTCTATAAATTAAATATACGAATCAACCTCGGACATGCCAAAAAAAAGTATTATCTGGGCTTAATTATATAATATATAAATATTATATAATATATAATATTTATGTATTATAAATTTATTGAACGATGGTTAGTATTATTTTTCTTAAAAATAAACTTTTTAAACACGTCCGCGTAGCAGAACTTAAAAAAACCTACTCAGATTAATCCGCTCGATGACACCACGTGGTCACTCAGATCATTCGTTTGCTTGCTCCTTCAAGAACGTTCTCCAAAACAAGCGAGGCTCCCTTGGCACGAAAACGACGAACTTTTACCCTCTCTCTCTCTCTCTCTCTCTCTCTCAAAAACTGAAAGGTATCACGCATTCAAACCAGGTATGCCCTCTCTCTCACCGTCTCTCCCTGGCCATGGTATTTTTTGATATTGGGCGTTTCGTATTGCCCTCTCTCCCTGTTCCTTCCATGGTATTTTTTGATATATATATATATATATATATATATATAT
>JAOTRH010187915.1:0-11736 GCA_034768845.1 Heliamphora exappendiculata
TAAATTTTTTAAACATTTCAAGCATGCACTTAGTTTATGTAAAAAAAAATTTAAAAATTTTGGCAAAACTACTTCTAGTAGTTTTTAATTTTTTATTATTAATTTTAATTATAAATTAATTTTTTAAAAATATTTATAATTTTTATTATAATTTATAATTATTATTTTTATTTTAATTATAAATTATAAATTATATTAAATATTTATATTTTTTATTATAAATTATAACGATTAAGTTATTAATTTCAATAGTTTCAAACAACGTTAATATATAAAGTAAAATGCTAATTGGGGTGTAGTTAAGATATATATAAAATTTAGATATTTGTATAAAATATATTAATATTTTTAAAAATAATAATTTCACACCAAAAAATATATGTATATTAATATTAAAAAATTATTTTTATTAAGTTATTAATTATTATTGAATGGACAAGGATTAGAATGACCCACGTATAAAAAACGATAAGATTCTTTTAGAATTTTTTTCTTTAAAGAAATGATTTTAAGGTGGGTGGACCACAGGGTGGTTCTTGGAAGTCACGTCCGCCAGTTCTGACATTGTCCTTTCTTCTTACACATTTCTTTTTCCAATACGATAAATTGGAAATCATATTAAAAAAAAACAATAGGATTCGATATGTCTAATTTATCACGATAAATTGAAGTCGGGCCGGGCCCCTCGATTGACGTTTTACAGTTTTAGGTCGGAGTCCGTAAAGTAAAAGTGTAAAGAGAGAGCCAGTTGTTCGACCAGACTTCTTCTCTTAGAAACAACACTTTCTGCTTTCTTCCACTATATCACGCGCTACCTTGCACGTGCAATTTACGCTCCTTCCAAAAATATATATTTCTTGCCAATTATGGCCCCGTTTGGTAAATTTTTCTTATTGATTTATTTATTTATTTTACTTATAAATTTGTTTATTTAGTTTTTTTTGTTTTTTTTATCATTTTTGAATTTTTTAAATATTTTAATTAAAAATTTTTATTTTTTTGACTCGTCTCAATAAAAAGAGTTTAAAAAATATAAAATTTTAATTAAAAACAAAAAACAAAAAAAATCAACTTAATTAAATTTATTTATATGCAAATAAACAAGTTTAGCGATAGGGCCTATGTCTATGTCCACCGGTTGCATTGTAGGTCATAAATTATGAGGGCTTAAAAATTTTAAATATATTTTTTTAACTTTTTAAAAAATGAATTAAAAAAATAAAAATATTAAATTACTTTAAAAAAATATTTAAAAACAAAATGTCACAAAAAAAACTTTACAAATTTGGGCATTCTTTATTAGATTATATCAATTCCATGCCGTGTTTATTAGCATTTTCTAAATATTGTATTTCTCATTAAATTATTCTTTTTTTATCAAAAAAGAATATATATATATATATATATATATAAAATAGTGGTCCTGTATGATAGGGGTAACTAGTTTAAAAGTTTGTTTTTTTATTTTTTATATTTTTTTTGTATTTTTAATTAAAAATTTTAATTTAATTTAAAGTAAGTTATTTGGTAACTTAATTTTTAAACTAGTTTTTTTTAAGTTAGTTATTTAGATAAAAAAAAATTAATTTTTTTTACTTTTTTTCAAAGATGATAATTTTATTTTTTTATATATTTGATATTAGCAAATATATGCTGTTGATAATTATAGTAAATAAGATATGAATAAAGAGTATTATTGTATTTTAAAAGTTGTAAAAGTTTAATTTGAATATTTTTAGAGTTTATGCTTTGTTTTAACTTTTTAGCATTTTAACATTTTGTTTTTTTTTTTTCAAATGAATAAGATTAATTTTTTTGTATTTTTAGCCACAAATTCAAGTTGACAATCGGGGCCTAAAAAACCCATTAGCGGTCCATTCAGGGTTATTTAAAAAATTGACTCTAAGCTATATCATTTAATTTTTAAAAAAATTAATTATTTTTTATTTTTCATGAAAAAGTGGCTATATGTATCTTAAATACACTATTTTTTTTAAAAAAAATTATATAATACATTCAATTAAAAAATCAACTCTACACTTAACAATAAAAAGTAAAAAAAAAAGTAAAAAATAAAAAATAAAAACATAAAAAACATTTTAACACAAACCTAAAAAAATTATCCTAAACACTTTTTAACTTTTCCCCTCCTTAATTTTTAAGAAACAAGGCTATAACGGGCAACTTTGCCCTTTTAGCTTTTTAGCTAAAAATATAGTAAATTAAGGTTATCTATTTGGCAAAATGCAAGAAATTAAAAAGTTTAAAAAAATACCATTTTTATAATATTTTATTTAAATATCACCACTTATAAAATACGATAATACATCACATTCATAACTTATATATTATTACTACTACCAACTATATACAATTGTTATGCCCTGATTGACAACTTGGTTTTTTTAATTTTTTTGGCTAAAAATACAAAAATGTTAACCTTGTCTGTTTAGCAAAAAAATTAAAAAATTAAAAAGTTAAATCAAAACACAAACTCCCAAAATATTCAAATCAAACTCCCACTACTTTTAAAATATAATAATACCATTATTTATAATTTATTTACTATCACTACCAATTATATATAATTATTAATATTAAATATATAAAATGGTAAAATTATCAATTTTAAACAAAAAATTAAAAAATTAGTTTTTTACCCAAACAACTAACTTTAAAAAAGCTAATATAAAAGTTAAGTCACCAAATAATCTATTTTGAATTCAGTTTAGTTTTTTGGCTAAAAATATAAAAAAAATAAATAAGTTAACTTTTAAGTTAATTAACAATCGAACCCTTAATATCAAATATATAAAAAAATAAAATTATCTATTTTAAATAAAAAGTAAAAAAACAAGCTTTTAACCAAATAATCAACTTTAAAAAATTAACTTAACAACCTAGAACCCAATTTAGTTTTTTTTTTTAAATGTAAAAAGGCAAAAACTTGCTTGGAAGCTATTTGCCAATGGGCCTGAATATTTTAAAAAGTAAACTTTTTAGGTATTTCGAATAGGGACCAATAGCTATTTTATTTAATTAAATTATTATTCACCTTCCTTGGAACAGTGATTAACAGAAACAGATTAGGGGCCTGTTTGGGCTAACTTTTAAGTTAAATTTTTTTTTTGTAAAAAAATTAATTTTTAAGCTGCACTATTTGATTTCTAAAAAAAAGCTAACTAACCTTTTTTTTTCATCTCTTAATCTAATAAAAAATACCAATACATATCTCAAACACCCTAATTTTTTTTTTAAAAAAATTATTATAATACCTTGACATAAAAAATTAACCTTACTCACAAAAAAAAAGTTGTGCTAATATTTCAAATACTATAACTTAAAAACTAAAAACAAGAGTATTTTAAATATTTTAATAAAAAATTATCCCAAACACTCTCACTTTTATTTTTATTTTTTAAAAAAAAAAACTAAATGTATTAGAAGTCAAGGTTAAAAGCTCTCCCAAACATGCACTAAATGTTAAATTTATAATTAAAAAAATCTAAAGCAAGTTCAGTGGGATTTTAGACAATAGAAAAATAATACATTGATATCTAAATAATGATAGCTCTCACCTATAAAAACATAGTAATATTATTTTTTGTTTTTATCGTTAATAATTTTGTTTTCACACAGTAACCTTTTGGATTAAGGTAGAAATATAGAAAAAAAATACTTTTAATGTATTTATACATACATAAAAGATATTTTGTTAATCTAATCAAGAAACAAAACGAGATAAATCAAGATAGGAATAATAAATCATGTTCTCACTCCATTTTGGATTGGCCAAGAGTAAGAAAAACTCAAGTGAAATAAGAGCCCATCGATATTGGATACACTAAGTGTCTGTTTGGGATAGTTTTTAAATTTAATTTTTAAAAAATTTAGGTTTTTTTTTAAAAAAAAGGTTAAAGTGATTATCAAAACATTATTATTAAGTATTTTAGTATTTAGAGGTCATGTACGTGCACCTGTCTTGTTGAGAGAGGAAGGAAACAAGGTTGATTTATGATCCGTCTTGTTTGGATCATTAAAAAGCTGATTTTTTTTTCTCTTTTTTTTTTTTTAAAAAAATTTATCTGGAATAACTACAAAACTTATTTGATTATTCATGATTTTAAGCCAAATTTATGTTTTAACCATTAAAAAGTTTTTGACTTTTAGCCTAAAATTAAGCAAGAAAAATCTCTATTTCTTTTTACTTTTTTTTTGTTGTCTAAAAGCCACAACCAAACACTTCAGCTTTTTTAACCTTTTAACCTTTTTAACTTTTAAGTAAAGAAGACAAAAAAAAAAAAAAAAAACTTTAAACAAGTTGCCAAACAAATACTAACAATTAACAATCAATGCATGCCTTTGCCATCTCATATGCTTGTTTAAGCCCAACATTGAAGGCCCAAATTTCTAGGGTTCTTTAGTGCTACTTTGGTTAAGTTGTGAAGAAGCCCCACACCGTCTGATCCTTTTTGTGATTTTTATGGAGATGACAATTTTGACATTTTCTTTTTATTTCAATACGCTTTTTGTCGTTCGATTGGAGAATAGAAACATGGGCCTTGTCAAAGTTTTCTTTGCCCGAGTTACCCTCTCATGTTTTTGTTTAGTTGTTTACAGATTTTTTGCTATTGCTATGTCTGATCAAGTACCGAGTTGGAATAATATTTATTTTTTTATTCTAATTTTTTTCATTTTGCCCGCTATTTTATAAATAAATAAAATACAAATATTAAGGCATTTATATGTTTTTTTTATCTTTTTATTTCTTATTTTTCATGATTTTAATTTTTTAGAAGATCAAGATTATTCATATCATTTAAAATAATAATTAAAAACATGACGAAATTAAAGACGATCGAATTCCCTAAATGTTCTATGGCGGCGTACCTACAAAATAAATCTTCTGACCGATGATCGGTGAGAGGCTCTCTGACTCTCTAAGTTAAACAGGTTTTCATAGAGAGAAAGTTAATGATAGATCCTACCTTTGCTTTTGAAGAAATGCCTTTTTATATAAAGTGAGATGGCTTAATCCCTTAGCTTTGTCTTGTCACCCATAACCTATAGTTAGGGAGTGTTTAGTTACGCTTAATTTTTTTATTAATTTTATACCACTATAATTTTAATTATTTATTATTTTTTAACTCTCATTAATATTACACAATCTATTCTCAATATATTCTCGCTCATATCCTGTCTTCACTTATTTTCTGACCTTTTCTTTCAGTCCCTCCCAATAAAATAGTTCATAGGTACAAGATACAAATACTTGCCCATTTCCATTCCTAGATCCTTATAATTCACCGACTCAAAATTTGTCTCAGTTTTCTAAGGGTTCGATGGTTAACTAGCTTCAAAAGTTAGTTTTTTTATTTATTTATTTTTTGTATTTTTAGTTAAAAAGTTAAATTGAGTTCAAAATAGGTTATTTGATAATTTAACTTTTAATTTAGCTTTTTTGAAATTAATTATTTGGATAAAAAGTTAATTTTTTTACTTTTTGCTCAAAATTAACATTTTTATATTTTTATATATTTAATATTAACAATTATATGTAATTAATAGTGGTAATAAATAAGTAATGAATAAATATATTATTATATTTTAAAAGTAGTGAGAGTTTGATTTAAATATTATAAGAGTTTGTATTTTAATTTTTTAGCTTGTTGGTTTTTTTACCAAATGAGCAAAGTTAACTTTTTTATATTTTTAACTAAAAAAAAATCAAATTGCCAATCAGGACCAAAGTCTAAGCCATCAGAATAATCTACTTTTCTTAGATTAAAGGGTTTGATTGCTATTTGAACGAAATACAAGGGTGTTTGCAGCTGTTGAAATTAAAAATTTTAATTTATAATTTTGTAAAAAGTAAGTTATTTTCACAACTTATCAATTATAGTCTATAAATTCATAATTTCAGTTCCAATAAACACCTCTTGATAGATCAAAATCAATCATCTCTCTCAAAAACTATAGTCCCTTAGGGTTGTACAAAAAATCAAAAAAATTGATAATTCGGTATGATCCAGTTTGATCCGTATGGTTCGGTCTAATTTTTATTTGTTACGATTCGATTTCGAATTAAGATTTTTAAAAATCATTTTAAATGGTTCGATTCTCGGTTCTAGTTTAATTTCATAGTTTCGAACCGAACCGATTTTACTTAATATTATATATATATATATATATATATATTGATGATCTGAACTGTTTATTTTATTGTTCTTACTTTGTATATTATTACTGTAAAAAATTAAATTAATCGGATATCGTTAACTGCCTTACCAAATCACATTTGTATTAATAAAAATAAACTGTGATTTTTATTTTATTATTTACTTTATTATCACAAATGTGATTTGTTTTAGTAGTTAAGGATATTCAATTAATTTAATTTTTTATAATAATAATATATAAATTAAGAACAATAAAATAAACGGTTTAGATCATCTAAATGTATTTATTTTAGTTGAAAATGTATTTTGTTTGTGAATGTATTTTGTAAAATTTTAATTGGAACCGTTAACCGAATCGTATTCGATCCGTTGTCACGGATTAGTTCTAGACCGGTTCCATTATTTAAACGGTTCGAACACGATTTCACAAAACCTAAAACTATTATAAATGATTCAGTTCTTAGTTTTTTGAAAAAACAGATCCAATTCAGATGCACTCCTATAATCTCTTGTGGGCTTTGCTCTATAGAACTAGTTTTCTCTTTCTCACTTTATATAAATAATAAATAATATGATAAATTACACTAATCTTCCTTTTGATTTGTTGAATGACAGTTAGTACTTTTAGCTTTTTGAGCATTACTATTCTATCCTTGAAGTTCAATATTATATTATAATTACTCTCTTAGTCTCTTGCTATTAAATGAAGGTTAAGGGAGTCAATAGCATTTCATTTATATTAACTAAAAATGTTTCAAAATGTCAATATTGGCCTCGTTTGGATAATTTTATTTATTTATTGACTTATAAGTTAAAAAATAAATTACACCGTTTTGGTAACTAAATAAATTAAAAATAAAAAAATAAGTAAATAAATAAATAAATAAGTAAATAAACTTATTTGAGTAGTCAAATAAGTAAATAAACAAATAAGCTGATTTATAAGTTGACTTATAAATAAATAAACTCGTTTAAATAATTAATTTATAAATAAATATGCAAATAAATCATAAACCACTTAAACGATGCTACTTAAATAAAATTTAACTTATTTGCTAATAAGCAAATAAGACCAAACAGGGTCATTGACCAATTTGTAATTATAGATGCAAGTGGTTGGAATAATTTTTATTTTTCATTTGATAATGCAATATTAATGTAAATACAATTATGGCCATGTTTGGTTAACCTTGCTTATTTATTTATTAACTTATAAATTAAAAAATAATTTATATCGTTTGGGTAGTCAAATAAACAAATAAGCTCGTTTGGATAGTCAAAAAAGTAAATAAACTGGTTTATAAGTTAAATAAGTTCGTTTGGATAACCAAATAAATAAATAAGTTTATTTGAATAACTAAATAAATAAATAAGTAAATAAATAAATTAGTAGAATAAAATAATTTAAATATTTTTTAATTTATTTTTTAATAAATAAATAAATTAATAAATAAATAGGCAAGGAGTAGGCAAACGGGCTATATACAATGTAATTTAAGGGGATCTGTCCCTTCTTCATTGATTTTTCCAAATCGCCGGGCGCGCAATTTCACTCCCAATCGTCCAATAGGAAAACCTCAATCCGGATTATTCTCTCTCGTCACTTTCTCTCTCCTCGTTGGGCACTTTCTTCGTAGTGGATACCCATTGACCTGAGATCTAGGGTTTCTCAATTCCAATTCAACACAATATACAGATCTTCATTCAATCCATTCTTGCCTATCAATCAATGCTTAAAAAATCACCCAAATCACCAATTCTGTGAATCCATCGTCTCTTGCACAATATATGTACGTTTATTTATACACAAACATATATTCTTTTCTGTTCACGAGCTACAAGAATGGATAGTAATTATTCAGTTCTTCCTAAGAATTCAATTCTAGAACTACAATTTCAAGACGATAAATTTGGATCCAAAAACCCTAGATTTTCTCCCAAGGACATTCCTTCTAAATTGGTTCCCGTTGATGGTGAAAGAGGTTCTTTGAAACCGAAGCCACCCAATGTAGTTCATGAACTAGATGATGATGATGATATTGATTTCGACAATCTGCCGCTTATATTTGGGACTAACAACGCCGGTTCTGGGATTCACGGGGCCGTCTTTAACCTTACCACGTCGATTATTGGGGCCGGAATTATGGCCCTGTCCGCGACAATGAAAGTTTTAGGTTTGGTTTTAGGGTTTGTTTTGATTATTCTGATGGGTATTTTGTCTGAGATCAGTATTGAATTGCTTGTTCGGTATGCGGTTCAATGTAAGGCTTCTTCGTACGCGGCGGTTGTTCAAGCCGCGTGTGGTAGGCCGGCTAGAATTTTGTCTGAAATTTGTATAATTGTGAACAATGCAGGTGTTTTGGTAGTTTATTTGATAATTATAGGTGATGTCATGTCGGGTTCGCTTCATCACACTGGGGTTTTTGATCAATGGTTGGGAATTGGGGTGTGGGATCAGAGAAGATTGGTGATTTTAGTTGTTATGGTGATTTTTCTTGCACCACTTTGTGCTTTGGAAAAGATCGATTCGTTGAGCTTGACTTCTGCTGCTTCAGTAGCTCTTGCAGTTGTCTTTGTTTTGGTTGCTTTTACAGTCGCAATCATTAAGCTTGCCGAAGGGACTATTGAGGCTCCAAGAATGACACCGGATTTTGGGTCGAAGAAGGCGATTTTGGATTTGCTTGTGGTGATTCCAATCATGTCCAATGCTTATGTTTGTCACTTTAATGTCCAGCCTATTTACAACGAGCTTGAAGGACGGTCGCCTCAGAAGATGAACCAAGTTGGGAGGATCACAACCATTCTTTGCAGTCTGATATATGCTTCGACTGCCATATCAGGCTATCTACTCTTCGGAAACAATACTGAAGCTGATGTGCTGACTAACTTCGACAAAGATCTTGGAATTCGTTTCAGCACAGCTATAAACTATATTGTACGCGTTGGATACGTTTTTCATTTGGTTCTTGTTTTCCCGGTTATCCATTTCTCCTTGCGCCAAACAGTAGATGCCTTGGTGTTTGAGGGATCTGCTCCTCTCTCCAAGAGTAGGAAGAGGTCTCTGGCCTTAACTGCGGTGCTTCTGGCACTCATTTATTTTGGATCTACTATGATTCCCAACATTTGGACAGCTTTTAAGTTTACAGGGGCAACTACAGCAGTCTCATTGGGTTTTACATTCCCATCGCTCATTGCATTGAGGTTAAGTAAACAAGGGCATGGTTTAACCCGTGGAGAGAAGATTATCTCTTGGTTCATGTTGATTTTTGCCATACTAGTTAGCATTGTCGGAGTGATTGGCAATATCTATAGTATCAAAACTAAATCCTAATAACTCTGTTTTCCAACTGAGATGTTGGTGGAACAGTTCAATTTCGTCATTGCTGTATTGCCGGGATAATTCATTTAATTGAAGTTAATTGGACATCAACTATGTTGTTGACACAGGAAGATAGCATCTATCACCACTTCATGTCAACTTGTGGGGACTAGGTTAAAGAGAGCAGAGAAAGCCTTGCCTTAGGATGGTTGAAGAATGGCAGGCGAAATACTTCTGCAAGAACGCCAAGTGAGTTCGTTTTAATGAAATTATACCGTGTGTAACGGTTCATGCTATAGCCTGTAGTTTTGCACAACCTGCACAATATTGCTCACTAGTTCCCCACGGCCACAACCCAAAGACAGGGTTTGCTGAAACTGCATAATACAACAATTACACTGTTGCTTATATGACCTTTCAAATAATATGCTTTTCTATTTTGTAAGAGATCTCCTTTAGAAAAAGTGTTTTTTTTCAATACATGTTTACTTTCTGTTTGGTGCATAATGAGGTTCAGTTTTACATGTCGATTGGTGTTACCATGATAAATTACTATGGTTATGCGAAATTCAATATTATGTAACAATCTAATAGACCTAGATTTTTTTTCCTCCACTTGACTCTCCTATGATCTCTATCTGATAAGAATGAGAAACATCCAGATAAGTTGGCTTCTATTGTTCTGAAAAGATTTTAGAAGTATATTTTTAGGAAAACTCCAAGTTCTTAATCTTCCTTGTAAACTGGTCTACAAATATGATCTGTATACCAAATTCTTTTGGAACTTCGCAAGTAAAGGGTAGCCCGAGAGGGTGGTACCTGGGTAAAATGGAATCAGCCCTCGGTGAAACAGGGATAAGAAATTATTTGAAGCTATAACAGTACTTTGTAAAAAAATACTGAATAGCTAAGGCCAGCGTACTACTGAATGGCTGGTGTTATTTAATGATAATTTGCAAACATTGCATTCATATTGGTGAGCAATGATTAAAATTTTGGGTACTCATCTGTATTGAAAGGCGAAGGCAATTTTCACTAAAAACTTGGAGTTTGGTGGTGCATTTGGTTTCCAACAATAATTTGTTTGTTGATTTTGATTTTTGGAAGTACGGCAATCACTTCAGATGTCATTTGGACTGGTGAAAGAAACTAGTTAACCAAATGCCTTTGTGACAACCTGTGGTTGAGATGGTCTACAACTACTTCTATTGGAGCCTTTATGACGTGGTTAAAAATTCATGGTCGTAAGTTACTATATATCTTGGTTGCATTCGTACATATACTTCACATTCTCACACTTACTGTCAGCGTAGGACACTTAGCCGGGTGTTACAATCTCTCCCACTTAGGCCATAACTTCCCTCATTATTCTCCACACAGTCTAATAACACTTTTCGGTGTCCATGGCTCGTTTGTCATGTAGACCAGAGTTGTGCTCTGATATCACCTATGACGGCTCGCGCTCGAGATGGTTCACAGCAATTTTCATTGGAGCCTTATGGTGCAGCCCAAAAAGGATGATAGAAAGTTGCTATGCATCTTGATTGCGTTCATATGTACACCACATTTCCACACTTTTCGCTCGATGTGGGACACTTGACTGGGTGTGGCATCATTTTTCAAGCAACACTTACAATTGGCTTTGCCAATTGTTGTCCATTTGTTTGTTGATATCTCTATATTCCTTAACTCTACCTATATACACGACTCAGGCTACATGTGAAGTTTCTCTGATAATTGAATTGGTAAGTATATATGGTTCGGACTGTCATGAAATTTCAAAAATTCTAAATTAGAGGTGTTCATTTATGCTTTGAAATTGATAGATATTTGTCCAATCAAAACAAACTTACATGATGAGGGGTGCTTTGTTTTTGTTTTCCTTTTCTTTTAAAGTTACATGGTGATGGACATGCTTATGCAGACATCCTCTAGGAGTAAATCATGGCATTTACCTACCGAAAATGACTTACAAACCTCTCTATTAATTGCTCCTAATATTCACAGAAGTGGATTAGTTTTTGGTCTAGCTTTTTTTATACGATATAATAATGAAAGCCTATCTAGTCGCATAAGTCGTATTCCGCGTGCTTGAGTGTTACTACAAAAGGGTCGAATACAGGTAGCTGGTAAATGGTTTTATAGAAATCGATTTCGTAACTTGAAACCGTCACAATACTCATGCAAATAGTATTTGTTGTGTCTAGTCAGAGTGACTTGTTTATATTCTAGTTTGAA
>JAOTRH010187926.1:0-11736 GCA_034768845.1 Heliamphora exappendiculata
TAAAAGTGTAGTTTTCAAGAGGTTCTCATGGCAGTCGCCACAATAGAGTTGGGGACCCCATGGTTTAATGTGGCGGTTGTTGCTTCTGGCTAGGGTTTCCAAGATGTTCTAATGGAGGGCATCACAATGAGCATAGCGACCCCAAGGTTCCAACATGGCGATTCAATAATGATTTCACTGGTTTGAATGTTTTGATCATTGGATTCAAATATCGACTTCGGATTATTTTTTGAGGATCGTACTGAAGCATCATTCCAACTATTTTCATCATCGAATTCACCTGGATCAACCTAAGATTAGGCAGTGTCAAATTAGGGTGTCTACAATCATGCAGTCACTCGATTGGTCACTGCCTTTCGAGATTATGTGTAATGCTTTGGATTATGCCGTAGGAGCTGTCTTTGGTCAACATGTCAACTATTTCCCTCATGCTATCTACTACACCAGTAAGACTCTCACTGATGCATAATTGAATTATACCACTACCGAGAAGGAATTATTGGCCGTAGTCTTCGCGCTTGACAAGTTTAAGTCCTACCTCTTAGGCTCGAAAGCCATCGTCTACGCAGATCATGCTGCCCTTCAACCTTTGCTGTCCAAAAAGGACACTGAGCCCCAACTCATCCGCTAGATTCTTCTCCTACAAGAATTCGATCTAGAGATCCGAGATAAAAAAAAAAGAAAGTGAGAATTTCGTAGCTGACCATCTCTCCCACCTGATAGTGGCCCCATCTAGTGATTCAATTCCTTTACGTGACTCGTTTCCAGATGAGTAGCTCTTTGCAGTCACCGGCACCCAACTCTCATGGTACGTCAACATCGTCAACTATCTGGCAGTAGGCCGCATTCTCACTCACTGGTTTAAAATCAATAAGGAACGGTTCTTCTCCTAAATTAAATACTATTTTTGGGAAGACCCAAAACATTTTAAATACTGCTCTGACTAGGTAATCCGCAGATGTGTCTTCAAATCCAAGGTAACCAACATTCTGATCTTTTATCACTATTTTGCCTGTGGAGGGCACTTCAGTGGTAAGAAGATGGTAGCCAAAGTCCTCAAATCTAGTTTCTTCTAGCCCACCAACTTCAAAGATTCCCACGAGTTTCGTCGAACCTACCTTCACTGCCAACAAACTGGCACAATTTTTGCCCAAGACATGATGCCCTTAAACCCTATTCTTGTAGTCGAACTCTTTGACGTTTGGGGCATCAACTTTATGAGACCATTTCCACCATCACATGGCTACGAATACATCTCAGTAGCGGTGGATTATGTGTCTAAATGGGTCGAAGTCGTGGAAACTAAATCAAATGACCACAAAGTTATGGTCAAGCTTCTTCAATCCAACATCTTCAGTTGATTTGATTTTCCACGAGCTATCATCAGCGATGGTGGTACTCACTTCCTAAATAAGTACTTCTCTACCCTGCTTCGTTGCTACTCCATCACACATAAGGTAGCCACTCCTTATCATCCACAGACTAGTAGCTACGTCGAGGTATCTAATAGGAAAGTCAAAAATATTTTGACAAAGACCGTCCGTCCTAATAGAAAAGATTAGTTCAAGAGGGTAGACGACGCCCTACGGGCTTATCCTACTGCCTTTAAGACCCCCATAGGTATGTCCCCGTATTGTCTTATCTTTGGTAAAGCCTGTCACCTTCCAGTCGAGTTAGAACACCGAGCCTATTGGGCTATTAAAGCATAAAACTTCTATATAGCCAATGTTGTCACTTACTGCAAGCTTCAGCTCAGCGAGCTCGAAGAGATCTGTAACGAGGCTTATGAGAACTCCCACATCTACAAGACTCGAACAAAAGCCTTCCACGACAAACACATCCACCAAAATTCGTTTGAGCCTAACCAAAAGGTGTGATTGTTTAATTCCAAGTTACAGTTATTCCTCAGAAAGCTCCAATCCCAATGGGATGGTCCGTTTATGGTGGCACACGTCTACCCTCACGGTGCCTGCCAGCTGCTCAACCCCCACTTGGGTAAGTATCTTATAGTAAATGGCTAGCATTTGAAATCGTACATAAACGGTATCTCTATCGACCCTGCCATCGAGTTTAACGATCTCATTAATCCAGCACCCCCAACTTAGTGACCGAGTACCACATCTGGCTGAAGACGTTAAACTTATCCCTTAGGGTATTTTTTTAAGCTTTAGATTTTTCTCCCCGTTCCCACAGTTGTCTTACATTTAATAGGCCCTTAGGGCATTTTTTTCTTATGTTCATGTAATAAACACAGGTGTTCTTACCAATATATGCAGTTTCTTTTATTTTTATCTGTCTATCTTTACTCTACTTGCTGCTATTTGGATGTATGAGTTTCTATTATAGGTATTATTTTTAGCAACTGCTTTGTTACCGTGAAATTTCTTTTTCTCTCGTTTCACTTTTGTTCGCACTACGAACAGTGCATTATTTAAGTTGGGGGTGTTGTTGTGTAATTTTCTAATTCATCAAACTATGTTGAAAAAAAATTGAGAAGGTTAAAAGATCTAAATTGTAACTTTAACACCCTAGATAAAAAAATGAATATAGTATTCTTGGCCTACTATTGTTTTACAAGAAATAAATCATGAAATTGTATATTTGGCACAATTTGGCACTGCACACTTGACTGTTGAAATTGGTTTTGTGATAATGAATACTTGTAGTAAGAATAACTTCAAATACAATAAGCTGGAGACTTGACCTGTGAGTCTTTGAAACTTTGATACCTTTTTTAGAGAATTAGTGCTACATTTACTCATTTTTAATTATTCAGCATGCAATATTCGTTGTATAATGTCGATATTCATTATTGTTTGCTAAAACTTGAGAATTTTTATGTGAGTTGAATTTAAAATTTTTTAAAAATAAAGACTGTGCAAAAGATTGTGTTAAACTTGGAAAATAATTTTAGGCCATGTTTCTATATTTGAGCCTGTTCGTGTCTTTGGTATTCAATTGACCCTAGTTCACTCTTTGAAGCCTCTTACATTTAAAGCATTTTTCTTGTTTCTCCTATATACCTAAAAATATCTTGTGAACAGGAAATGGCGATGATGAGTATATAAAATTGAAAATTAAAGAGGATTCCAGAGTGCAAAAGAGTTGGATAAAATATTTGGTCTAGCAACACAATTGATTGTTCAAGTGTATATGGAATGGGTTACCAAAAAAAAAGTATTTAAATTAATGGTTTATGCATACTGCCCATACAAAGTGTAAGTTTGTGGGTTAATGGGATTAGATTCTTTTTTGCTTTTCTTGAGGACCAGCAAAGTGTAAGTTGGTGTTGTGATCGGTATTCACAAATGCACTTTGTTAAGCCTCAATTTTGTGTTTAATAATTTGTTTTGTAGTGTTTTTGTCAATAGCATCAAATGTAGTGGCTTAACGGAGAAAATTGTGTAAAACAGGACAAAAAAGAGTTAAGGGACAAAAATAAATTTTTCGCAAAAGATCTGTCTAGACGGACCATAGCTACGTCTGGACGGGATCGGTCCAGAAAGTTGTGTCTGGAAAGATTTTGTCCGCGTCCGGACGAAAAAGTTACTGTGAAGAACACGTCCAGACAAGCATTCGGACAAAACCAATCCATAAAGAAAATCATCCAGACAAAATTCACTAGCATCCGGATGAAACTTCAAACTGTTTGGACAGAATGAGTGGCATCCGAACGGGGCACGTAGTTAGTGTTTTATTCGAAGTCTATAACTGAGGACGGAAAGCTCACCTATAAATAGGTGGCTTGGGTTCATAATTCATATATCTTTGATTTTAGAAGACGAAGGATCGAGGGAAGCAAGGAAGCCAATCTGGAAGGCTCGGGACGTGTCAAGAAGTCGAAGACGGAGACGGAGACTCGAGGCTCACATCTTCTTCAACTTTTCATACTTTCCAGTTGCAACATGAGCGGCTAAGTTTTTTCTATTCTTAAGAAATGATGAATCCTTAGCTCAATATTTTTAAGAGTACTTTGAACTCGTTTGTTTATTTTTTATTTTGGATTCAATTCATTGTATGATTTGAGACGTTGACTTTTGATCAACAAGATTTTAATTTAAATAATCTAGTTCCATTTTTATTTTCTATGATTGTAAAAGCAATATCAAACAACTGTTATATTTGCGTTTCAATATTCAAACGTGAGATACTTTATACTTTGTTAGGCGGATCGTGTTCCGAACGAGCCGTGCCATAAGCTTAGATAAAGTATGCTAAGCTTAGATTCGAGTTTATCTTTTTAAAAATCCTCATTGGTCATGTAATCGTGATAGTATTGAATTAAATCAATTAAAGATAAATTAGAGTTTGAATGAAACTAGAAGTATTGGGTATGAAGGATTCAAATCTTTAAAAATCTCTTTCTCACTTGAACTCTTAATTCAGATTTCATAGTTATTTCATTTAATTAGAACTTTAATTCCAATCAAACTCCTTTTTCTCAAAAGAAATCATTAACTAAAGACTAAATAAATAAATAATAATCGCATTAAATCTTTGATAACGATATCTGAATTTTAGCCACAATCCTATGGGTTAGTTGTTAAATAAAATTTTTAAATAAATATTTTTGGTATGGTACAACACGAACCACTTTCAATTACCATCAACCCAAACCAACCAAATTTGGATTTGCACAAATAAAATTTTCAAATGTTAAAATTAAGTCATTAATCTCACTTATAAATCACAAATCATTAAGTTACATAGTTTTAGCTACCAACTATGAGTTTCAAATTCAAAATAGCAATCAATTTTCGTAAATTTAAACCAAGAAACCGAAATCTTGTTAGGGTTTCAACCAAATTCCAAAAAATTTTAGGATTACATGAGTTTAACTTAAAATTCAACATATATCTCTAACAATTCATCAAAAATAGTCAAAATTCTACCTTATGGAAGCTAAAATCCCAAATTTTGAAACCCTAGAAATTTTCTCCCTTCATAGATTTGGCTCCTAGGTCGAATGTTCACAAAGTTCTCGTCGCGTAGAACTCGTATCCCGGACGGTGTCGCTTGATTTGGCGTGGAAAACCATCAATTTTGGAGAGAAGGTTGATCTCAAGTTCTTGAGAGTTCTTTGGTGCGTTTGGCTTTCCTTTTCTTTTCTTTCTTTTTTTTTTTGGTCTTCTTTTCTTGAATCTCCTAGAGGGGTCCCACTAACATACATATATACTCATTTAAATTTCAAGAAATTGGTGAGAAGTCCATTTTGTTGACTGTGTTGTGTATTGATTTTTATGTGGTAAAATTTTTTTTTTAACTCGCAAGGTTCATCATCACAAAACTATTTCAACAATAGATTCTCTATTTTTCACGTGTATGTTTTTTGAGACAAGTATACCCTATTATTTCTGCCCTACTCTTTTTCTTTTTCTCCTTCTGCTTCATTTTTATTCGCTTCAATGAAAAGACCACGTATAAAAATAAACCCTAAAATACATGGATACTCTCTCTCATGTTTCTATAAAAATGCAGAAACACTTTGCCCTAATCTGGTGCTTTCGGGTGGGATGATAATGGAGGGAAGATTCATGAGTGAGAGAGAAGATTTCGTGAGTGAGAGAGAAGATTCACCTGTCAAATATTTCGTGAGTGAGAGAGAGGGAGAGAGTGCTTGACGGTTGATAGTAATTGACTTGTTTGGTCTGCCTTGAAACTAATTTGGTTTAACCTCTTCCAGATAAATTTATTTGTAACAATAGATAAATTAAATAAACTTATTTAAATATAAAATAAATAAATTTATTTAAACGCATAGTAATTGACATGCAAATAGATAAATTTATCTGTTTTAAAGTGTTTATTAGTTTTCTTTGTTATGTAAATAAATAAATTTATCTATTTTGCTTAGCAATTGACATGCAAATAGATAAATTTATTTATCTTACGTAAATTTAACTATTTATTTTGTTTGCTGTAACAAACAGATAAATTTAACTATTTAATATATATTTATCTGTTTGTTTTTGTGTTATAGCAGAATCAATGACAATGTTCAGATCATTAGGAAGGGGAATTCGGGCGCTTTTAGATCATTAAGGGGAATTCGACGGTTTCTCAAAATGAGAGGATGAGATTGAACGAAAATTGAGAGTGTTGACTGTTGATGCAGAAACGGTTTTGGGAACTTAGATAGGTATATATATATATATATTTATCTGCTTATATATACTTGTGCTTATTTGACCAGTTTTAGTAAATTGTGTTTGTTTCACGAAATAAATAAATTTTTTTGTCTAAAACTTATAGTTGTTTGAAGGAATAAATAAATTTATTTGTCTACCACTTGTGCTTGTTTAACGAAACATAAAGATCTATCTATATATTTTTGAAATAAATTACGCTTTTTAAATAGGTTAAACTTTGCACGTTAAAATATTTATTTATGAATCTTGCGAGTTAAAACTTATTTTTATGACCTCCGGCTAAAATCCTTTTTAAGTTTTGCAAGAGTCATTTTATTAAATTCCCCAATTCCATTTAATTAAAAATTTAAAGTACTTAATTATTTTTTTTTGATATTTTAGAATTAATCAAGAATTAATATTTCGGGTATCCACACATGCCAACCGCATTTAAAGTACAACATATACCATTAAAAACCATTTTCAATAATTTCAATTATGTTAAAATAATTAATAATAAAATGATAACGTACCAGGTCTCTACATTTTAACTCTAGCCAAAATCACTATACTTTTAGATTTGTTTCATAATGATGAATAAAAGAAAGTAAAAAAATATAAAACAAAAAAACAAAAAGAATTCAGAAAAGACAAAAAAATGTCACAGAAAAAATTAAAGGAAAAGCTATCCCAAATAGTATCGAAACTTCAAGAGACATTAGACCATATTCAGATATTTTTCATAAATTTGTTGTAGAAAATATCTTATTTTAATTTAATAAAAAAAAATTTATTATTAAAATATTTTACATTTAAACAAATAGATCGTTAATCTAGTCATCTATTTATTTTTATAAGAATTACATAGGATAAATAATTTGATGACAAAAATATTTATATAAATAATTTGGCATTCATTTTTTTATAAAATGTCCTTGATTTCGTTTTTAGCTTAGCTAATGATAATAGCCTTATTATTACCCATCTATTAAAGCTCAATTTCACATAGTAATTAATTTTTTTTTATTTTCTTATTTATATTTTTAATAAAAATTGTATATATATATATATACATATATATTTATTTATTTACTATATTGATTTCTCTCAACTGATAAACTGAGATTTTTTAAAAATTTCAAATAAAATGTGAACAATTTAGAAAAAATAAAATTAAGTTACAATAAGAAAACTGGTTGATTTCTTATATCTTTTTACTAAAAGATTTGTTATTTCATCAGGATTATTAAAAACAGTAAAACCATTTAATAAAAATAAAAAATTTATAAAAATAAAAAAATCACTAAAAATAATTGACTTAAATCAATTGCCGAACTAAACAAACATGTTTAGTTTATAGTGATCAAAATTTATGAAAATAATACATTAAATATAATAAACAAATAAAAAATTAAATGCGTCCAAAGTTATCACATAATAGTTATCAAATAATTATCTAAATAATATAAACTCATTACCAAATAAGTCCAATAACTTCAAAAGTTAAATATAAAATCCTCAAAAGCTAAGACAAGAACCCAATTAAGGTCTAACCATATACGAAAATAGTTATGGCTTGCAATGTGATGTTTATATTTGAAGATAAATAAGTAATTTTATATTTAACTTAATGTGACTTGTAATTCTTGGGCTATGTATCTCACCTCGTCCCATGTGATTAGTTATATTTTAATTTATAAAATTAAAAATCATTCAGAATAATTAGTTTAATTATTATTGTAATAAACAAATATAGAATTAGGTAGTCCCTTGACTAATAGTTCAATTCAATCTTTTAATTCAACGCTTCAAACATTGTATAAGAATTGCAAAAGCAAGCGTGGGAAGAAGGGAATGGGATAGTGACGACATGGGAAGGAAGATGGCGAGACAAGGGCAGGAATGCAATAATGCTACTAAGGGTCCGATTGGTGACTAGCCTAAATTTTTTTTTTTTTTTTTACATTTTTTGCTAAAAAGCTAAATTGCTAAACACATGATAAAATACCATTGTTCTCTCCCAACATGTTGTCAATGGTGTTGGTGTTACTTGCATGGAATTTTTAACAAGTAAAAATATTTAATTCACATTAAAATGAGTCATTTTATGCGTTTCACATGTCTATTGAAGAGGCGAAATATGCAAAATAATTAGAGACACAGAACGGAGAGAAAAATAGTTGGGTGAAGGAGAAGGCTACTTGAGTTCGGAGTATCGACAGTATGAATAATTTGTATCTAGTTCTGAATTCTGATATGAGTTATGATCCCTTACGAGCACGGTCATCCCTCCTATTTATAACCCTCTAATGGAACCATTAGGATTAGAACGAGACTCTAAGAGATATAATTGAATCAGGAAAGGTAATTTCGGAGATCATATCCACAGATTAACCATTTTTCAAAGAATCTATGTTCTACTCCAACTCAACTAGGTCGGCTAGTGGGTGCTCCGTGGGCACCCGACCCATTCGGGTCAAATAGTCGACCCACTCGGGGGTCATTTAAGTGACTCAAGTGGATGAGTCTTAAGATCTGACAAGTCCTTTCATTAGCCACCAAGCCACATGTCTCCCAACATTCTGTGCAGGATTGTACTGCCATCGTGTTCATTGTTTTTGGGACACATTCAATTATCAAAGGAATCTAATATAGTCTGTGTTATATATGTATATTTGGCTTGTTCAGTCTGTGCTAAGCCACATAGTTTATGCTATGTTATCATAATCAACTAGTTAAAGCTACACTCTCACAGCATGTGCTGTCTTTATAGTCTGTGCCATGCTAATATAATCAAGTAATCAGGGCTACTATTACAGCCTGTGCTATGTTTCATAGTCTGTACTATAGAATGTCTTCATTCGTAGTTAAGGCTACGCTTTATAGTCGACGCTATGGAACATTGTGCGCTTCAAAAGGGCTGAATAACATTAATTGGTCGAGCTACTGAAGGGGTCTTAGTAGCTCGAATCTCTAATGACTAGATCAGGTCGGGTCTGAGCCTTTTCACTGCTTCAAGTAACTTGGGCTTGCATGCCCTATCATTCTCGTGTTTTCATGTCAGTAGTAATTTATATTTGGCCGAGCTCTTGGGAATCCTAGTAGCTCGGTTCGCCTATGAGTTGTTTAATCTGTCAATACGCTCCTATTAACACTGAAATGATGAGTCGAGCCATTCGTGGTTACCGAGCTACACATGGTCTCCCAGTAGCTCGGGTAAATCGCTTCCGAATTCTTGTGGTCTGAGTAACTCGAAGACGTGATTTCTGGTTAGAGTAGAGCTTTCAAATACCTCAAGCTCGTCAAACTCCCTCGAATGACTCCAGCCGATTGACTGGAGCCCCAGAGATTGAAGAAAGTCCGATCCAGATACTTTGTATTCTTTTTACTTAAGCAATGATAACCAAGTTGCTCATGGGCTCAGTAGCTCGAGCTTCCAATGACACGAGGAACTCAAGTTCCCACCTGGCCCGGGAATCGTAGCCTCGAGTAAAATGATTTGGGTACTCCATCCTTCCAGAAAATTATAGTCCCTTTCCCTTCCTGCTGACTGTAGGATCGAGCAAATATCCCAAAGTTTCTCGTTCACAGATTTAATCGACCTCCCTCATCTTTTAATAATGGTTATCTACCGTGAGCAATAAATAGACATTTGTTTGAGATTGGGTCCCAACTGTGATCCAGTCACATTAGATTGGGCTATGAGCTTGAATTCGTTTTATTCGAGATTTCAAATTTTAATCGGAATTATTTATTATGTTGAACCCATTGATTAGGTAATCTTTGTAAAAAATTAAGTCAATTGGCAATCATTATTTATCTGATGAGAGTATGTTTGTTTTGAAAAAAATAATTATTTTATAATATTTTAAGAATAAATTGTTAAACAAATGTATGCGCGTCATATGGCTAACAATGTTTGATTGGCCTAATTTTTTACAAGAATTACCTACTCGATGGATTCAACATAATAAACGATTTCAATTAAATTTTAAGATTCTAAATAAAATAATTTTGAGCTCACAATCTATCCTGCTCTGACTGGTTAATAGCACCAGGCACAGCAGTAACCCCAATCCAATCACATCCGGGACCCCAAACCCCATTTGTTTACACGATTACTTCGTATTAAATTAAAATATCTAAATTTATAATATTTCTAGAATGTTGTTAATGCTACTATGCACATTTTGTTATTCCAACAAATTGCCCTTAAATTCTAAGGGTTTGGCCTAGTGGTTAAGGTATAAAATTTTGAATTTTTTTTACGTCTCAAATTCAAAATTTCTTAAGTACTATTGATTCTTTGGGGTTAGTTCATACAAAACTTTGACTCAGTTTTAATTGGACTCCGCAAATAAACGATGAAAATGGTCCATCAAAAATTACACAGAAATTAGTTTGGACACCTTAAAATGTTAAAAAAAATTGCCCTTAAAAGCGATTTCATTGCCCTTCCCGTTTTCGTTACTTGGACATAATATAATAATGGTGCCACACACTCTACTTTTCTTTTATGGATGATATGAAAATTATTGTTTACTGAGATAGCAATTAAGCTTATTTTCTGTTCAAAGAGTGACAAACCGACCGATAATTCATTCAAGATGTATAATAGGGTAACTCATGTGGCAGGCGCCTATCGTCTCCAATTCTATAATCCCTCTTATGATTTATTCTGAAGAAATTGAGAAGAGTAAAATAACTGTATATTTTTTGTATGTTGAAACTGTACAATATATGGCCTATTTATAGGCGAATAGAAATAAATAATAAAAGAAATCAAATCAAAATAAAATCAATCTAATCAATCTAATATTCTAATCAATCTAATATTCCAACATTTTCCCTCAAACGCGAGATGACGAAGTCAGCTGAAGTTTGAAAATTAGAGCACGAAGGCGACCAGGAGAATGAGATTTTGTGAAAAGGTCGGCAAGTTGATCTTCAGAAGAGACAGATCAGTGGCGACACGAGTCACACGACGGCGTCGGCGACGGTCTGATGCGACGAGAGCAAGATGACGACGGCGGCGTGTCCCGCGATGGTGTCGGTGACGGCCTGAGGCGATGGGAGCAAGCTGACGATGGCGGCGTGTCCTGCGATGGCGTCGGCGACGGCCTGAGGCGACGGGAGCAAGCTGACAATGGCGGCGTGTCCCGCGATGGTGTCGGCGACGGCCTGAGGCAACGGGAGCAAGCTGACGACGGCGGCGTGCCCCGCGATGGTGTCGGCGACAGCCTGAGGCAACGGGAGCAAGCTGACGATGGCGGCGTGTCCCGCGATGGTGTCGACGACGACCTGAGGGAACGGGAGCAAGCTGACGACGGTGGCGTGTCCCGCGATGGTGTCGGCGACGACCTGAGGTAACGGGAGCAAGCTGACGGCGACGTGTCCCGCTATGGTGTCGCTGACAGCCTGATGCGACGTGACGTGAGAGGGCAGGGCCAACGACCTGGTGCGGCGGTGGCCACTTCGGCGGCAACTGTGACGACTTCAACGATTAGTGGAGACCACTGTCGATGGCCGCAACACCCTGTGTCGTCGCGGTGATGTGGCCGGTGGTGCCGTGACGGCGCGGCTCTGGAACCTCAGATCTGGTCGACGA
>JAOTRH010187936.1:0-11735 GCA_034768845.1 Heliamphora exappendiculata
GGGGGGGGCTTGGGGGCATTGATCTGTTTTTGCAAGCCCTGATGGGGCTGTTTCTGTGTGTGGGTGTGTGGGTGGTGGTCTGGCATTGGTGGTTGTGGTGGTGGCGGCGGCGGCGATTAGTGGTGGTGGCAACAAATGTCTCATTTCTTACAATGGACTTGTTTGGGTGGCTGACTTATTGGCTTATTTGCCTATTAGCAAATAAGCCAAAATACAAATAAGCCAGGTCGTTTGGGTGACCATTGGCTTATTTACTTATTTGGCTTATAAGGCGATTCGTTTGGCTTATAAGTCAACTTATTTGGTTACTCAAACGAGTTTATTTGGTTTATTTGTTTATTTGCTTATTTTTTTATTTTTGATTTATTTGGTTACTCAAACGAGGTGGCTTATTTTTGATTTATAAGCCAAATAAGTCATAAGTCATGTTCTCTTAAACGGGGCAAATGCCTCATTTCAAAAATAATAATACATTTGTAGTCATACAAATGAAATATATCATTTGTTCAAAAATAATTAGACATTTATACATTTAGATACGCATTCATTTGAAAAATGTCTCATTTACATAAAATGTCTCATTTTGAAAAATGAGACATTTGTTATGAAATGTCTCAGTTGTTCAAGAAATGTCTTGAGCCATTTCATAACAAATGAGACATTTGATAGTAATGCCTTATTTTCAAATTCAGAATCAGAATGAGATATTCATAACAAATGAGACATTTTAGATCTAGAACGAGAATTTTTCGATTTCTTATTTATCTTCGACGAATCTGGTGATAGTGATAGTAGAGAGTGGTGGTGGCGTGGGTGGTGGTGGTGGCGGGGATGGCGGCGGTGCTATTCGGCGGCGGCGGCAGCGGCGATGGTTGTGGTAGTGGCGGCGGCAGCGGCAGCAGAGACAATGACGGTGGCAGTGGTGGTGGTGATAGGGAGTGGTGTTGGCGGTGTTGGGGACTATATGGTATATTAGGGATAATTTTGGTATGAAAAATTTAAAATATGACTTAATAGAATATAATTTTTAAATGAAATTTATTAGAATACAAGATGTCTAAATAGGATCTAGTCTAAAATCTCTTTATAATAAATGTATAAAAATATAGGTTTTTAAAGTGTCCCAAACCTGTTATGTCTTGTATTTTTTTAAAATTATTGACGCGTTCATGTCGTGTCGCATGTCTATGCTACATGGATAATGGCCAATGGGTATTTATGTAGACTCTTCATAATATATGGGGATGACAGTAGACCTGATCAGTTAAGAACCAAGCCAGCTTGGCTGACCATACCGGATAGTGCAGTAACTACTGGGTTATGCAGGGATACGGTTTCTTCGAATCCAATGTCAAGGTTGCGAGTTTTTGGGCAGTATTCAAAATTTTCAAACTCCTGGAAGTGGAAGCTGATATGTCGCCTTCCTGATACGATCAAACATTGAAATGCAAGCACGTCATCTATTTCTAAACAGTAAACGAGCCAATTAATGTGCATTTCTTCTCCTTTCAATTATTTTATGAGGTTATGGGCCATATTAGCCATGAGAGATAATCATAAGAAAATCCAAACTCTAGGAGGAGGTTACACAATCACATGCACTTATCGGCAATGAATAACATAATAGATCGACCTTGAACTTTCAAGGTTAAATCAGAATAGAATAATGTAGCAGTCCAGAGCAAACAAGGAGAGCAATACATCAACTGACTTAGAAGTCCAAACACCATGAATGTTCCTTAATTTGGTCGCAATACCGACATGAATTTGACCTGTAAAAAAGAAGAAGAAAAAAAAAGGGCAGGTATTTGATTGATGAAGAAAGTAAAGAGGCTATTATGCCATTATTCCGCTGAAATTGAGATAAGAAAATCACAGTTCATTGCATATATATGTAGATATACGCTCAGAAAGAGAGAGAGAGAGAGAGAGAGAAACCTTTTCCATGTTTACTGGGCGGGGGGGGGGAGAGTAACTATTGCTTCTGTCGGTTGCATCCTCAAGAGAGAGGTTTAAAGAAGAAAGCAACGTTCAACTATCCATAACCAAAATATAAAAAAATTATAACCAAAATATAAAAAAATTCAAAAAACAAAAAAACAAAAAAAAGGTAAAATAAGTTAATAAGTCAAATTTTATATTACTTTTTATCTTTACTAAATTTTTTTTATCTTTTGATTAAAAATTTTATTTTTTAAGTTCATCTCATCAAAATTAATCAAAAAAATAATAAGATTTAGTCAAAAATTAAAAAAATAAATTTAAAAACAAAAATAAATAAAATTCTCAAAATTTAATCCAAATATGATATCTCTATAATATATGATCGACTATTCATTTGTTCGCTAGTTTTCTTTATTCTAATTGTGCTCTTCTTTTTTGATTTTTAATCCTATAATATTAGAAAAAATCAACTGTTTCATTGTTTATTTGTTGAATTATTTTTTCTTATTTTGTTTTTGCCATTTATTTTTTTGATAATAGAATAAGTTTTATTTGAATATTTTCTTTAATTTTTAAATTTGAAGTCAATTTATTTTTTTACTATTTATTTCATCACTTTATCATTTAGTTTTTTTTACCCTCTAATTAATTTTTCCTTTTTCTTTTTTAGTTGGATTAGTATATGCTTTTAAATAATAATAATAAAATAATACTTAGGTGAAAATCTTGAGGACAATACTATTGCATTAAATGAGTATATGATTTTACTATTTTAATCTCTTCAATTCACACAATGACTATTTTAACTTAACCTTCAAACTTTATTTTTGTATATTTACTTACTTTTTAAACTTTTTACTGTTGATAGAATGAGTTTTATTTTAATATTTTGTATCATTATTCCACTCAGCATATCAAAATATTTTTTAATTATTTAATCCACACATTTTTAAAATAAAATATAGAATTACGAGAACTTGGTTTTATTAATTTTGTCATATTTTTGTTTTCTTCATACTTTTAATATATTTTGACCTAAATATTATTTGGGCTAAATTTAACGCCTCAACTTCCAGGAACATTAGTACATACATATAAAGATTAATAAGAGTTATGCTAACGCATTCATTCATTTTTAAATAAGATAATTTATTTATAAATAACGATGTTCTTTTACGCTAACTACAAAAATATTAAGATTTACACAATCATCCATCCTAAAGTTATAAAAGAAAAAAACATATTCTTAATAATACATAAGCAGAAACCGACATGGAAATATTTAAATTTTCTTCTCAAGCAGTTTCAAAGTCCAGCTACTAATTGTAATCACCTTATCCAGCAAAATTCTCTTGATCCTTAAATTATACACCTGCGACATAAATGCCGTTAGTCAAAACCCAGAAAGAAACTTTAGAAAATCCTACTAATCTTACTCACCACATAATCCTGGTAAACCATATTCCACAACATGACAGGTGTATAATCATCAGTTAATATATAGTTTACGAGCTTAGTTAAAAGTTCACAAGAAATGACATTCATTAAGGAGGTAATTTAATGATGTAATCGAGATGCACAAGATAAGATGGTAATGAATGTTATGTATATGCCAAGCCAATAAACCACAAGCAGAAATAGCGAACTCCACGTCGGGAAATTCAAAGAATAGACTTAATAGGAAATTGATTACTAAGATCATCAATGCACCTCATTGTGAATAATAATCTCTTCGTCGGGTTATATACCACAGCTGTTTTATTCATTCACAACGGCGTGAGATGCAGGTGCAACCGGGCTAACCCTAATATGCTTGTCTTAAGATTCATGATACCATCGCCAATGTCAACCTAAAATCTAAGGTATTGATACATAGGAAAGCAAGAGACATACTTATGGTGTCTGTTGACAAGACAGACACCATGACAAGACAGACACCATGAGTACCTTGTACACCAAGGATGCTCTTGACCAAGATGCAAAGTGTGACTGACTCCAAAACGACACACTCCCATCGACCATGACAAGGTACAACACGACCATACATGAGCATACATGAGGTACAACTCACTTTATGCATGAGGTACGACTCATGTAATGCACAAGGTACAACCATTATTATGCACAAGGTACTACTATCATTAAGCATAAGGTACAATTTCTTCAATGAATATGACACAAGTACCCCCAAGCAAAAAGTACAACCATTTCAAGACATAAAATACAACTACTTTAAAGCATAAACAACAACTTTGAAACATAGAGTCCAACTATATATTGCTTGCTTTCCGTCATGAGTTAAGGGTTGATATTCATTATAATGAGTATGCTGATATATCATGACATTATTTTTATGATTTTTAATACATAAAATCACATTAAACATATATTCAAGCCTCAAGTTTCTTAAGGAATTAATATAATTTTAAGCACATTATATTCAACACTTTCCTAAAAAGCCTAGCATTTTAGACAGAGTTTGCAGCACGCATTTGGGGAATCTATACTTAAAATTTTATTATGATTTTTGGATACAAATTAGATAAAAGGGCCCCTACAACTTTCATGAACAATACTTCTTTGGATTCCCCCTAAATCTAAGTGATTTAAACCTCACAAATTAAAGTCTTACAGCAGCCCTAAACTTAAAACCAAAAATGCTGCATACAAAGCAGATAAGTAAAATTATGTTTGGGGTATTAAACCAGTTTCAAAATTTTTAATTTTTGGCTGTTACAGATCAAGATGTTCCTTAAAACGTTCGTGAAGGCTTCTTGGTTCATTTCTTAAGAAAATATTTAAGATTTTGCTCTCATAAGAAAATGTGTCTAAACAGCATTTAAAAACTCCGAAGTTATGATTTTTTGACTCAAAGCAGAGAGCATAAAAATTACTTGAGGGACCAAATGGAATCTAAAATTTATGATTTTTGGATAACATCTAGATTAAAATATTCCCAACCTTTTTTAAAAATAATACATTTATGAATAATAATTCTACTGGGATCCCGTCAAAAAACTCTCAAAAGAACATATATCGATTGGGTTGACGAACAATTCTTCCACTACGACGAAGCACTACCTGCGTCTATGTATTAGCAATGGCACGTTGTGCTGATTCTAAACCATGTGCACCATATTTCACATGTAGCTCTTGTTGTGAGACTGACATGTCAATGATAACACCTTGATCTGGCTCAGGATCTGCACGTCCTGATAATCCTCCCACTACAATTAGGTGATGGAATATCAATGACACTTTTCTATTGCGCTTCTACTGTACTACGGGTATTTTCTCTCAGTTATTTTAGAACATTCCTACTTTTGGGTTTATAGTCCATTACATAATCTTCTTTTAAGATTTGGATATTGGTACTGATAATAACCTTTTGATTCTTAGGATTATAAAATAAATTACCTTTCGTTCTCTTGGGATATCCAACATAGAAATAGACTTCCGTTTTAGGTTCCAACTTTTTCGTGTTTCCTTTCAGCAGGTGTGCTGGACATCCCCAAATCTAAATATGTCTTAGACTGGGCATGCGCCCGGTCCACAATTTTATAGGAGTAGTAGGTACTAACTTAAAAGGTACCAACTTTAGAATATAAACTGCTGTCACTAATGTAAATTCTCCAAACAAATCGGGTAATTCTAAATAACTCATCATAGATCTTACTATTGGAGGCAATATTGCTAAGATCATTGTTTTTAAAAATAATTTTTGGTAAAAAATTAACTGGACTGGCAAACACCGAAATAGGCTCCAGATAAAATTTTTGACGAAGAACGATAAAAAATAAATCTGTGCAACCAAAGTTAATTTAGAAGAATACCTCTTGTCAATCTAATCTTCAACTACGACTTGATTCTGAATTAAAACTCCAGTTAGATCTTCTACCGTATTTTCTTATGCGATCCTCGAACGTAGTGTGGACTACGATTCTCCAGGAACTCATATCGGTAGAACTTCGATATGTTTAAGTCTTGAAAGACAAAAATAATATCGCAATAATAATGATATGAAATCATCAAAATTGGTTCAGCCTACTCGCATATATATAGGGCTACAACAGGGACCTGGGGAGTAATCATGAGCTAGACTTCTAGTAGAACACAGACACCTACTAGAGGTTTCTGCAATTATGGAAAGATATGCAGCAGTTTCTGTAATACTGGAACAATTCTGTTCGTAGAACAAGGAGAAGCAGATTTATTCTATACTCGATAAGTACCAATACGCAACGGGGGTTGATACGATTTTCTATGAGGGAATGCGCCCATACTCCTTCATCATTAGAAGGATCTATTCATAATAATTTTCCTTTATTCATTCTGTCTTCCTTTATAATGTATTCATTCCATACCGGACCAGACCGGAATAGGGATATACATTGTTTACATATGGATCCCTACATTCCATTTAGGATTCGGAATAGACGTAATCGGACTTGCTTTTTACATATCTTTCCTTATTTGGGACCCTATTCACCTCTTTTGGCTTCTATTGAATCGATAAATAAGTTTGATTGTCCATCTTTTTGATATAGAAGGCATCCTCCGGATAATTCAAATCGAAGCAATTGAATGACAGTTCACACCACTAAAGAACTATAATTGCACTATGATCCATAATTTCAAGAAACTTTTTGCATTGAGCTCCTGTTATTAAATGCTTACAATTTCTTTCCACGTTAAGATTCTCGATACCCGCCAATTAAATTTAATTACTGATAATTTAATTTAATCGACATCTTGATATTTTTTAAACCCTTCCGCTTAATTTATTTAACCGCCGGATAATTAAATCCACCTGTAGGGTTTAACCCGGTCAAAACATATAAGCATATTTAAGGTGGCATTGCCAGTCCTGATTTTTTGGAACGTGAACTCCATCAATAATTAATATTTGTTATATAAATAATACCGTTATTCAACTCACCGAAAAAATAGACCCATACAAGATTGCACCCGATAATGAATCAAAATAACGAATTTTAAATATATGCAAATCAATAATTATTTTAGGATGAAGAGGATAAACACTATTCATAATAACCATGGGGTGTGAGTTAATTCATATAGTCAGTACAAAATTAATTACTCCAAATGTCCCGTTCAATACACACAAAGTGTACTGGCATAGAGAGTCGGAATAATAGACGACGCTATTATCTGTTCCCTGTAACCAAGATATGCCTACTAAAACTCTGTGGCACAGTCATACTGATGGTATGTCTATTTTTATTTAAACTGTGAACATAAAACTTATATTCTGTAAGAATTTAAAATATAGTCTTCTGTGTGTAAACCGTACTCTACACACAAGATTAAATACTATACAGAATATTGAACATCCATGCATAACAAAAAAATGATATATACATACATTGCTCATGACGATTCTCATAAAATAGAAAATTAATTTTATTAAAATAAAATTAAATACTAAAAATATGATTTTTAATAAACCATGCTGCCATACATTTGACTCCCATGCCCTTTGCATGACTATCAAAAGTTTTAGCCGGTAAGCTCTTTGTAAAGGATTTACAATGTTGTCTCTTAATGCAAGCTCTATGTATGATTAAAAATCTGAGTCTATGTACCCCAAAAGGTACTAGACTGTTTGCTTGGTAAACCAGCATATAATCCTTAGTCCTTTTCAGGTACTTGATTATATTATTTATCGTAATCTAATACTCCTGCCACGGGTTAGACTGATATCTGCTAACCATGCCAACGACAAAGCAGATCTCGGGTCTAGTAAAAAGCATAGCATACATGAGGTTTCTTACTACCGAAGTCTAAGGAACCACCTTCATCTTCTCTATCTCATCAAGTGTCTCAGAATACTGATCCTTGGATAGAGTGATTTCATGCCTAAAAGGGAGAATTTTTTTTTTGGAATCCTGCATGCTAAAACGAGCAAGGATATCATTGATATACTTTGCTTGTGATAATTTCAACATTCTTTGTTTTCGATATCCCATAAGCTTGATCCAAAGGATGTGACTGGCTTCTCCCAAGTCCTTCATATCAAATTGCCCAGATAACCATACTTTAACCGTAGATAATGCTCCAACATCATTTTCGATGAGCAAGATATTGTCTACATAAAGTACTAGGAAGATCACCACACTTCCGTTACGCTTCTTGTATACATAGGACTCATTCAAACTTTGATCAAAATTTTAAGACTTTATAGCTTGATAAAATCGAGTATTCCAAGATCTCGATGCCTACTTAAGTCCATAAATTGATCTCTTAAACTTACACAATATGTGCTCTTGGCCCTTTGCAATGAATTCGTCTTGTTATATCATATAAATACATTCGTCAAGACTTCCGTTAAGGAAAGCTATGTTGACGTCCATTTGCCAGATTTCGTAATTAAAATGTGCGACAATGGATAAAAAAATCCGGATAGACTTAATGATGGCTACCGGCGAAAAGGTTTTCTCATGATCGATCCCTTATTTCTGAGTGAACCCTTTAGCAACAAGTCTAGCTTTGAAGGTTTCAACCTTCCCGTCTACTTCTCTCTTCTTCTTGTAAATTCACTTGCATTCAATGGATTTTATCCATTCGGGTGGTTCTACAAGTTTCCAGACCTGATTAAAATACATAGATTCCATCTCTGAATTCATAGTCCTTTGCCAAAAATTTGTATCTTTGTCTTGTAGTGCTTCATTGTAGTTATATGGCTCAGTGTCTTGTTCTGTCGGGATCTTGTCAAACGACTCTCCTATGAACATATACCGATCAGGTTGATGAACAATCTTCCCACTAAGACGAGACACTACTTGTGTCTGTGTACTAGCAGTAACAGGCTGTGCAAAATCTAAACCCTGTGCATCAGCACCATGTTCTTGATTTGTACCTGTCCCGATAATCCTCCCACTACAACGAGGTAATGGAATATCAGTAACTTGTGGTTTCTCTTCCATTCTACTGGTATTTTCTCTCAGTTCTTTCAGAATAATTTTTATATTGGGCCTGTGAACCATAATACAATCTCGGGATAATTACACTTACCTCCATTGAGATTTAAGCTTATTACATGGACCTCCCATGTGATCTATGAAATTACATTAACTTCTCATGAGATTTAATTTTAAGATCAACTGCACCCCAACTATTAAAATTTCTGTTGAAATTTAACGAAAATCGCCCATTCCATCCCAAAACTACCATTTCTACCCCAAAACTACCATTCAAACCACCTTTCTTCCCCCAAAACCACCCTCTTCCCACCCCAAATTTCAACGGAAGAGTGGTTTTGAGAAGGGTAGTTTTGGGATGGGAAGGGTGGTTCTGGGGGTAAAAGATGATTTGAAGAGTGGTTTTGGGGTGGAAAGAGTGGTTTTAGGGTGGGAGGGGTGGTTTCTGTTAAATTTTAATAGAAAATTCAACAGTTGTGGTGCAATTGATGTTAAAATTAAACCTTAGGGGTGGTTAGTATAATTTTAGAGACCACAGAAAAAGTTCCTGTAATAAGCTTAAATCTCAAAAGAGGTAAGTGTAATTATCCCTAAAATCTTCTTTCAAGAATCGGGTATTTGTGCTAACAAATGACTTTTTGATCCTTAAGATTATAAAATAGACCACCATTCGTTCCCTTGGGATACCTTACAAAAAATAGACTTCTGTCCTTGGTTCGAACTTACTCGCGTTCCCTTTCAGCACATGTGCTGGACGACACTCCCAAATCCAAATGTATTTCAAATTAGGCTTACGCCCGGTCCACAATTCTATGAGAGTAGAATGTACTGACTTAGAAGGTACCATATCCAGAATGTAAATCGCTGTCTCTAAAGCGAGTCCCCAAAACGAATGTGGCAAATCTGAATACCTCATCGTTGACCTTACCATCTTGATAAGAGTCATATTCCTTCTTTCTGCTATGGAGTGCCAAGTGCAGTCAACTAGGATGTAATCCCCTCTAATGACAAGTAGTCCTTAAACTCTCTAAAGGGGTATTCCCTATCACGGTCGGATTGTAGTGATTTGATACTTTTACCGAGACGCTTCTCCGTCTCTGCCTTCAATTCTTTAACTTTTTTGAAGCATTCAGACTTACGGTGCATTAGGTAAATGTATCCATACATTGAGTAGTCATCAATAAAACTGATGAAGTACTCAAAGCCACCTCTAGCCCTAATTTCCATAGGACTACACACATCAGAATGAACCAGTTCTAACGATTCTTTAGCTCTATAGCCTTTGGTAAAAAATGGCCTCTTGGTCGTCTTACCCTCTGGGCAAGATTTACAGACTGGAAGTGCCTCCACTTTCAATGAACTCAAAGGTCCATCTATTACCAGTGTCGTTATTCTTTTTAGATTAATATGACTAAGTGTAAGTGCTAAAAAAACGTTTGGTTCATTAAAGAAGAAAACTTTCTCTTATATGGTAAATTGGATGTGCTATTTATTTCAGTCAGTTGTAGTGTAGGAGAGAATGAAGTAATAATATAAAGATCATCCACCAATGTACCAAAATAGATAACCCATTTATTCTCTTTAATAACCACAGAGTTATTAAAATAAACCAAATATCTATTTTTAGTCAATTCAGAAATAGAAATTAAGTTCCTTTTAATTGTAAGTACATAAAAATAATCTCTCAATATTAAAACCCGATCTCTACCAAAACTGAGAGTGACATCTCCTATTGTAACTGTTGTTACCTTTATATTATTGTCCATATGCAGGTAAATCGCCCCATCACTAAGTTGTCAGGTTTCCTAGACCCCTGCAATGAATTGAAGATATGAATAGTGGCTCCTATATCTACATACCAGGTACCAGTAGATAAGACTGCCAAACATGTTTCCACAACCAGTGAACAGAAATTACCCTATTTATTTTGCCTTCTGAGAAATACTGGACATAACTTTTTCTAGTGCCGGGTTTGGTTGCAGTGAAAACATCTGCCTTTTGATTTTTTCACACAAGTCCGTGACCCACTAACTACCCTAGAAATTGTATCTTCCTATTTCTGAACTTTTTCCTTTTTCAAGTCTTTCGGCCCAGAGAAAGAATCTTTTTTAGAAACAAACACATCTTCTGGTATAGAAAGAATACCATTTGTAGTTAAAACTATATCTAAGTTACATTTTCAGTCAATAAAATTTGGTCCGGTAAGTTCGTTTCTTTTGACTATTAAAACGAGTGTGCTGAAATCCATTTTAATCTTGAGAATCACATAATTAAAAAATCGTTAATTATGATGAGCAAAACTTTGAATTCATTTTAATTTGATTTCCTCTACCATTTTAAAATTAATTCGCCAACAGCTTGGTAACCTGTGAATAGCATGTCACGTTGGGCGGACGTCTACTATCCATCATAAGACCAGACAGGTCAATTCTTTTTAATTTTACTATCTAGGCAAATTACCATGCTAAGTAAAAATTAAATAGTTGATATAGTTTTGGTCCAGTATATAATAGTTGTGACTCAGATGGAGAGAATACTATTATATACAACTAAGTGTTAAATATCACATAATCCAAAATCAATCGCTTTGCAATGAATCCTTCAGATGAAAAAGTGATCCATAGTAACAATTATCCAAAATTATCCCTAAAGAAGGTTTGTACTGGCGATACCGCAATTTATCTGTTTGATGGGGAGGAAGGCCTTACTGCCAACACGCAGGGTTTAATTGCATCGCCTACAGACTGGTGATGGAGACTGCGAGATTTATCTTTGAATAAATTTTCTCTCCCACTTAGATTTTTAAAATATTTTTGAGGGTTATAAAAATTTGTTTAATTAAAATAAATT
>JAOTRH010187957.1:0-11734 GCA_034768845.1 Heliamphora exappendiculata
AGAGTTCATGCAATACATGATAATACGGGATGTGGATCAATTCATATAGTCAGTATAGAATCAATCATCCCGTTGATGCTGCTCAATATACTCCAAGTGTACTAACACATCGAGTTCGAACATCGAATTCTTTAAACCTGAATTTGATCGGGTCGACCTAGCCAAGACCAGCTACTATAACGATGTATTACAATCGTACCACCAATGAAATGTTCGGGTCCATTGCAATTGTGAGCATACTTGTATAATTTGTCAGAACCTTTGACCCGATCTTCTGTGCAGCACGCACCGAGTCAAATACTGGACAGAATATATGGACTATGCATTCATTCATCACAAATATAAATATGAAACCATGAAGGTAAAATCATCTCAAATATTTCTCATTAATATGCTAGGGATCTAGAATAAAAAACATAAAAAACATGACTTTTCAGTATATATTCCAAATATTCTCTCACTTATACTCAAAGCCATGTAGGAACACATCTGATACCTAACCCTTCTAACTTTGTAAAAGGATCGGCTAGGTTATCCGCAGATGCAACCATGCAAACCATAACGTCTCTACGTTGTAAAGTCTCCCCGATGAGACATCACTGCCCCTCAATGTGCTTTTTCTAAGAAAACACGTATCCTGAGGTGGACCTCCTTGAATCCCTATCAACCTAAAAATCTGAGTTTGTATACCCAAGGGGTATAAGGCTATCATCCTGGTACACCAACATATACTCCCTAGTCTTTTTCAGATACTTAAGTATATTCTTGACCGCAGTCCAATGCTCTTCCCCTAGATTAGACTGATATCTGCTTACCATGCTAACGGCATAACAAGTATCTAGTCTAGTGCAAAGCATGGTATACATGAGACTTCCTACTGCTAAAGCATAAGAAATACCTCTTATCCTCTCTATCTCCTGAGGTGTCTTAGGATACTTATCCCTATATAGAGTAATCCCATGTCTGAAAGGAATAAATTATTTTTTGAAATTTTTCATGCAAAACGAGCAATAATCAAGTCAATATAATGGGCTTGGGATAAGCCCAGCATCCTACGTGATCGATCTCGCATAAGCTTGATCCCAAGGATTTGGCTCGCTTCTCCCAAGTCCTTCATGTCAAATTAACTCGATAACCATACCTTCACTGAAGATAGCAACCCCACATCGTTTCCGATAAGGAGAATGTCATCAACGTAAATGACTAGAAATGCCACCTTATGCCCATCGCACTTCCAGTATACGCAATACTCGATAGGACACTAATAAAAGCCAAAGCTTTTAATCGCCTGGTCAAATCGTGTGTTTCAAGACCTTGATGCTTGTTTAAACCCATAAATGGATTTTTTAAGCCTGCAGATCATGTGCACCTGGCCCTTTGCTATGAGCTCGTCCGGCTGCATCATATACATGCTCTCGTCAAGACTTCCGTTAAGGAATGCCATCTTGGCGTCCATTTGTCAAATCTTGTAATCGAGATGAGCAGCAATGGATAAGAAAATCCGAATGGACTTAAGCATAACCACCGACGAATAGGTTTCCTCATAATCGAACCCTTCTTTCTGAGTAAACCCCTTCGCTACAAGCCTAACTTTGAAGGTTTTCACCTTCCCGTCCACTCCTCTTTTTATCTTGTAGATCTATTTGCACCCGATGGATTTTATCCCATCTAAAGGTTCTACAAGATCCTAGACCGAACTAGAGTACATAGACTCTATCTCAGATTTCATAGCCTTTTTCCATAAATTCGCATCCTTGTCTTGTAGTGCTTTATTATAGTTTCTGGGTTCGGTATCATGTTCTTCTGAGATATTGTCGTAAGACTCTTTCAAGAACATGAACCTCTCGGGTTGACGAACAACCCTCCACTACAACGAAGCTCCTGCTATGTACTCACGATAGATAGTATCTCATTCCGTTCATTAGGTATATTTTTCGATTGTACTAAATCATCATTCTTGACCTCTTCTAGAACAACTTGCGATCGGAGTTTGTGATTTATTACATAATTCTCTTGCAAGAATCTTGTATTTGTGCCAACAAATACCCTTTGACTCTTATGATTATAAAACCATCTTTAGTTCCTCTAGGGTATCCTACAAAGAAACAGACTTCTGTCTTTGGTTTCACCATACTTACATTTTCCACCAACACGTGTGCTGGGTAATCCCCATATCTGGAGATGTTCAAAACTTGACTTACGCCAAGTCCACAACTCCTTAAGGGTACCAGGAACCGCCTTAGTAGGTTCCAAATTCAGAATAAAAATTGCTGTTTCTAATGCAAATCCCCAAAACGAATGTGGTAAAATTGAATAACTCATCATATCCCTTACCATCTCCTTAAAGGACCTATTTCTCCTTTTCGCCACACCATTCTGCCGTGGCATCCCTAGTGCAAACAATTAGAATGTAATCCTATGTTCTGATAAGTAGTTCCTGAACTCCCAAAGAGGTATTTACCACAACGAACAAATCATAGGGTCTTTCCAACCTCTTGCCTGGATGTTCATAGGACCACATGCATCAGAATGAACTAGTTCCAACACTTCTTTGGCTTTAAGTCTCTTGGCTGTAAACAGGCTCTTGGTCATCTTACCCTCTAAATAAGATTCGCAGACTAGAAGTGCATCCACTTCTAATGAACCAAAATGTTCATCTTTTACCAGTATTTATTTTCTCTTTACATTAAGATGACCTAGACAAAGATGCCAAAGTAATGTTTGGTTCAGCGAAGAACCTTCCCTATTAAATGGTAAAACATGTTAGTTTATTTATCTCATCGTTTTGAACAGTAGAAATAAACGAGTGTAAAAGACCATTATCCAATGTGCCATGACAGATAAAGTATTTACCAACCATAATATTGCAAAATTTCTTATTGAAATAAATACAATATCTGTTAATACCTAATCAGGAAATCAGAACTAAGTTCCACCTGATTTGAGGTACATACAAATGTTCTTTAAAATTAAACACATATTTCTACTAAAAGAAAAGAACTACGTCTTCCACTGCAGTAGCAATCCTTGGGAGTTATACCCCATCTGAAGGTAAATCTAGCCATCTTTAAATTGTCTGGTCACCTGGAACCCCTGCAACGAATTGCAGACATGATTTGTGACTCTTGTATCTACATACCAGATTTCCATAGATACAAACACTAATCATGATCCAACAATTAAAGAAAAGATTTTACCTACAACCACGCTATTCTAATGATCAGGACAATCTCTTTTTCATTGTCCCGGCTTTAAATAGTAATAGCAACTACCCTTAGGCACCTTAACCTTTGCCTTGGCAGTTGATGACATATCCCTGTCAGTCTTTTGTGCATTATCCTACCGCATCCCTTTCTTCTTCTTTTTATCACCTCTTGGCCTAGAAGAAAAAGCCTTTTGTGGAACAAACACATGTGCTGACTTCCGGATAACACCATTTACTGCCTGCAATTCTTTCAATAATTTCGCCAAAGTAAAATTAAGTTTGTTCATTTTATAATAGAGGCAGAATTGTTGAAATGAATTGGGCAGTTGCTGGAGCACGATATCAATTTGGAATTTTACATCGATCTCGGCTCCAGGGACCTCTAACTCGTTAAGAAGACTGATCATCTTTAAAACGTAGTCCCTAATCGGTGTACCGTTTGCCATGTTCGCGTTTATAAGATCCATCATGGCAACCTGCCTTGCTGTCCGACTTTGCTCGCCAAATATTTCTGTAAAGTTAAAGATCATATCAGCTGCAGATTCCAAAGACTGATAATGACTTTGTAAAACATCTAACATGAAAGCCGACATGTAGCAACGTGCCATCCTATCAGTCTTCATCCAATCTTGATAGTGTCGGATCTTCTTGTTAGAAGATCCACTATCAAGAGCGAGTAGACCGGGATCAACTAACATGATCCTATAGTCGTCAAAAGTTGAGACAATATCGAGATTCTTTTTCCATGTGATAAAATTAGGTCCAATTAATGTATGTTCCTAGAGAATTGCCGCTAGTAGATTGAATGATCCCATTATTAAATCCTGAGAAACAAAAGAAAAAAACTTTTTAATTCTTTTATCAAATTAGGGTCCCTCAACCTTTTAATTAAAAAAAACTTATTGGCAGTCTGAATCCTTCGTGATTAAGCAGGCCACGTAGTGTGGACGTCTACTAATCAACACCTTTCCGGACAGACATGCAAGCCTATTAATTTACTGTTGGAACCAAATATCATAATAAAAAATCACCGGTCCAGAGTCACATCAATTGATAGGCCACGTAGTGTGAACGTCTAACAATCAACGAACAAATAACTACTAGGTTTTTCATTCCTTGATATAGGACATTCTATGTAAATTAAATAGCTAATAAATTTTGGTCCCTACAAATAAAAACAGTGACTCCTTTAGGAGGATATTTTTATTCACGGGTTAAGTGTATAACCATTACTCTTAATTTGAAAATACCGTAAAAAAGCACTGGGTCCGATATGAACGAACCCGACTTCGTACTATTTTCAAATTTACTTCTTTCGAAAATTCGTACCGGAGAGATACCATAATTATAGCCCTTCCTTAGAAAGATCGAAAGTCGAAGTCGACGGGTTAGCTATAACCACATTTCCTACGAACGTGTAATAGAGACCGTAGGATTTATCTGTGACTAAACCCTTCTCTCACTTAATATTTTAAAAATCGAAACTTTTTTCTTTTTTGTTCATTTTAAATGATTAAACATTTTTTAATTCCCAATTAAAATAAATCCAATTTTAATCAATTAAAATATTTCTTGTTTAACCATAATAAAATAAACAAAAAAACTCCTTATTTAATTTTGCAAAATAAATTAATTACCCGAGTTTTAATTAAAAAATCTTAATTAATTTTAACACAAAAATTAAATAAATAATTATCTATTTATTTTTCCGTTTTAAAATATGTTATGATTATTTATTTTATAAAATTATTTTTTCTAATATACTTTCGATACTTAAAATTATACATAGAAGGAAAAATAAATAAAATAAAATTTATCCATGCAATAAAATAAAATAAATAAATAAATAATTAACTATTGACAAAATAAATATTAATTAAGTCGTTATGATCCGGTCAATCTGTTTAATCTTTTAATCTGACGGTCTCAAATAAAAGATTAAACGCCTAAGGTTTTGAAACTCTAAACGAGCCGTCAAATATCCAAAACTTTTTATCAGCATCCGGACCACAGTCACAGCCCCAGACTACCGCTGGAATGCCAAAAAAAGCCGAAAAAGAAGCCCAAACAGCCCCTTAAGTTGCCAAAAATTCTACTGTGTAGGCAGCACTGCGCCACCTTTTTTCCACTGCTGTTTGACCACCTTGCTCCCACTTTTGAACCCCCAAAAAATTATGAAAGGTAGAGAACATTGGGATCTTGATCTCCAAAAGAACTTGCGTCAAAATACAATGTCGAAGTGGCCCAAATTTTTTTTCAAAGGGGCGACATTTCTACAGTAGCGAAAATTCAGCACCTCCGTTTGGCCTCTATTTTGACCGCCTTGCCGTCGCCGTCGAACCGCCACCGAGCTATCATCGGATAGCCAACGGACAATCTTAATTTTAGCACAAAAATTGCGTCAAAAAATATTGCCAAAAATCCCGAAAACAACCCCCGAAACAGCCTCATTGTTTAGGCCAAACAACCCATTTGCCGCCGCTTCTTTGCTCTTCTTCATTCGTTTTCGTTTCTCGTTTTGGGTGATCCGATTACAATATTGATCCCAAAAAAATGAATGAAATAATAGATTATACCGCCAAAAACCTATACGCCACGTTGGAGGCGTACAACCGATATAATCTCAAATCAAAACCGTCGAGATAAACGATTAGAAAAGATTATATAAACCATACACACATTCATACATGTATTTAATCGGATCATAACAACATAGACTATAAAACAAAGGGTAGCACAATAGTTTTTCATGAAAAATGCAGCTACGGCTCTAATACCATTGTTGGAGCAGAAATAATAATTTTGAACCGACGTCGTAACCGTAAAAATTAACGTGTGCGTATTTAATGAAATCAACGAACTATGTTAATCTTAATGACATTATACATTTATGAAACTTGTCGAAAAGCTTCAATAAATCCTAAATACATTGAAGACGACCTTACAATCTTCTCACGTATGTTCTAGACGCGCACTACGACAATCACGGTGTGTGGGCACCGATTCCGATCGAAGACTTTTTCTCCTCTTTGATTTCTTCTGTCACTTCTCTCCAAAAGGCAAAAATAATTTGCCTAAAAGGAGAGTATGGGGGCGGCGGCTAGGTTAGGGATTAGGGTTAGGTTTAGTCTCTTATTAAATATTTGCATACATTCTTTAAGATATATATGGTATATGTATCTTTCTATCCCATAAAATAAGAAAGAGATACATATCCATCTAAAATCAAATCCCTACTCCCTCCATTAGGGCCGGCCACCTAGGGAGTAATCCCTAGGTGTGCCAAATTCTAAAATCGTCCTCCAACAATTCAATTTAATTCCTGAATGTTCTTGGAGGCAAAATCGACATTCAAATTAAATTAAATAATAACCGAAATCGATAAGAAAATTATCTGTGCCTATAATGGGCTACGTGAGGGATCACGAGAAAGTATAGGACTTGGGCTAATCATACGAGAAAATTGAATATCCCTAACTCTGTCCCCGAATTAGATCATTTCTCACACGAACCAGAACTTATTCCACTAAAAGTCCTAACTGAACTCCCGGTCCTAACTCGAATTATATCTTGAGTTTTCAATTATCAAATGCACTGAATTCTCCTCACGTTTAAGACATGGATTCCCAATAAATAAATTAGATTACTGACAATCCGATTTAATTATTCTCTTCTCCTCGCAATCGCACCGCTTAACCTTTTGATATGTCGAATTCGAAAATTCACTGTACAAATTTAGCATAATCAAATCTATAAGTAAAGCACACGAGAGGGAACTCCTCAACCTAAATCGGACGTGATTTTTGTCAGCTGATTATCAATCATCGGATAAACAATGCCAGTACCCAACTCATTGGTATTGTTGATCTCATGGAGAAAATCTCAACTATTGACGACTCAAAGTACTGTACATCATCTAAACACAATTAATCAATCACTTCGGGATTAAGAGTTCGTGCAATACATGATAATACGGAATATGGATCAATTCATATAGTGAGTATAGAATCGATCATCCCGTTGATCCCGCTCAATATACTCTAAGTGTACTAACACATCGAGCTCGAATATCGAATGTTTTAGACCTGAATTCAATTTGTTCGACCTAACCAAGACCAGCTACTATAATGATGTATTATAATTGTACCAATAGAATGTCCGGGTCCGTTGCAATTGTGAGTCTATCTGTAAAATCTGTTAGAACCTTTGATCCGATCTTCCGTGAAGCACGCATCGAGTCAAATAATGGACATAATAAATGGACTATGCATTCATTCATCACAAATATAAATATGAAATCACGAATGCAAAATCATTTCAAATGTTTCTCATTAATATGCCAGGGATCTAGAATAAAATACATAAAAAGCATGACTTTTCAGTATACATTCCCAACAAAGGCTTAGTTTGAAAGGAAATTGATGGAGACTGGGGCTTATCCTTTTCAAGAGGGAAAAGCTCAGTACCTATAAAATAACCAAGATAAGAATATATGAGTATCAACTAATGAAAATTTCTAAAAGTTCAAAATAACTAAAAGAAAGTTACCTTGAGGAAGAGCTCCTAGGATAACCTATTGATTTTGATAGGAAAGCTTATATTGATAATTATCTTTACAGGAAATGAAAATAGCTGGCAAAATAACAAACCATCAAGCATCAAAAGGAGAGGTAGTGTTTGATGAAGGCTTGAAGTCAACAACAGAAAAACTACAAAGCCTCTTCAAATAATCATTTTAAATATATTCGAAAATGATTTCTTTTCGAAATGAAACTTTGCTTTCAACAACCTCATGAATTGAAGGATACATGTAAGGAATAGGTACTCCTTGTGTCAAGAAATAGGTATTTCCTGTGTCAACCCAAATCGCCTTGCAAATTGAATGAGCAAGTAGTTCTCAAAACTACAATTGCAAAATATAGAAGAAGAGATAAAAAAACCCACCAAATTGTATGTCGGAGTTAAGACACTAGCCCAAAAATCCTTTAATCATTTGATATCTACTACTGATAAAGATGGTGAATCAACAACGAGGATATGAGAATTGAAATTTATGAAAAGGTTGAAATTCTTCAAATGTTTTTATAGGAGGCAAAGAGAAGAAGATAGAAAAATATTTTTGAAAGAAGCCCCTGAGAAACCTTCAATTCTAGTTGAGAAAAATAGGCATGCAACCATGCATGCAATAGCCAAAAAGAGCCCACACTATCAGAAATACATTCTTCAACAAAGGTATATATAGCCCTTGTAAAGAGTGCCAAGAACAAAAGGAGCTAAAGTTAGTTTTTCCCTTTGGGATAAGCCTGTGTTTGGACTAAATTTTTTATTAATTTTTGACTTTTTAGATTTTTTGTAAAAAAGTAGGTGTCAAATCATGTAGAAAAAGTAAAAAAAAAATAAAAAAAGCCTAATAAGCCAAATCAGTTGGCTTTTGTGGCTTTTAGGCTAAAAAGCCTAAAAAATAAGCTAACCCAAATACAGGCTAAGTAGATGGATATAGATAGATATTCTTTAGTAACTTTAGAGCCAAAGACTACAAGGATGAATTGACAAAACCAAAAAGAATAAAACATGACAATCTCATTAAACGAAGAAGGAACAAGAGACTTGGTTCGCTTTGTCTTAAGAATTTCAGAGTATTCTAGACTAGAGGATGTTATGAAAATCTCATTGGTAGGATTAGAAAAAAGCAAGCATTTACCTCAAGGCTTGTTGAGGGAAGGCCAGTATGGTGAACGACATTTAGGATGGTGGGTGCCATAGGTCCACAAGGAAGAAGCATGTCGTTGCAAGACGTAGACTAAAAGTAGGTAGCTGCTCCAATTATCTATACATTTCTAAAGAATAGGTGGAGAGAATTATTATCTCACAACTACCTTACCTATCCCAGTGGTTTCCAATATAGCCATCCATGTGAGAAACCCAATCTCACCAATCTAATATAGGGTTTATCCACGAACGTAAGGGCGTCGATCCTTCCCATTTTGTTCCACATAGATTAGACAAATAGAGGATGAAGAATTCATTAAACTCCAATGGATAACTAGATAAAAGAATTTATGGTATTTGGGGTTTAAAAAGAGGATCGGGGATACATTTTGAGCTTGAGTTAAGGCTCAAAATTAAACACTTATGATTTCCATGAGTTTTGGAAAAACTTATACGTTCTTTGGGAAATCTAATAGTAGTAGGTTTAGTAGAAAAAGACTTTTGAGTTTTCTCTAGAGGCATAGTTGAGAAGTTCAAAAGGTTTAAAGAGAAAACAAAAGACGATAAGGATTTCGTCTTTAACTATTTATAAGTTTTTGCTCCTAACGGTTTAAATTGAGCGGTCAGAAAGTCATTTAATAGGGTCAAAAAATTTAAACCCAATAAATGAGGGGACATTGTTTACACCATATTTTGCTAAAACTTATCGATAGAAGAATTAGTGTTTTATCGAGTGAAGCAAATGTGTTTTAATAAACCATGTTAAACTGAGGCTTATTATAATTCATGTCAAGAAAAGGCCCTACCGAGCATTCAGTTAACAAATTAAGGTAGATGCATTTGCAAAGGGACACTTGGTAACAAATTAGCAAAAATAGGAGCAGATAACTACCCATTACAACATGTAACTGCTTGTATGCTCCTATTGGCAAAACAACTGAAGACAGTTATCAACAATTCAATAAATGCAGCAGTTACATTTTTGAAACTCAAGTAAGAAATTACAATGCTTATGAATAGGCCTAATCGTGGAAGGAAAATCATCATCAAGACCCGACATCATCTTTTTCGTTTTAACTTGTTATTTTAGTTAGATTGTAGTCTTTTCCAATTCACTGGCATTGTAATCATTTCATTTTTCATTAATAATAAAATTCTCTTTTGCTACTTTCATTTAAGTTCTTAAGTTTTTTTTAATGAAGTCCTAAAATAAGGTATTGAACCTCCATATAGTCGCTTGATAAATTATTTTTCCGGTCAACCTCAACGAAAAAGTTTTTATTTGGTTAACAATGCTGGAAGGAGTTGGATAAGATATAAGGAACAAATAATACTGTGAGTCCAATATGTTTTTTTTAATACTAGGGAATTGTAAAATATATTGTGTGTATAATAAAAAATTTGGTTCATGCTTGGTTATGATAAAATAAAGAATGTAATAAGAGTTGTAGAGTTACATTTTACCGTTAAATGAGAATAGAAGATAATTTGAAGCATGTTACTAATAATACTAAGGAAGCCTGATACTATTAATACCATGGATGAGGTATTACTAATCTCTCATTTACTGAATTAGTAGTCTCAATCCCTCGATACAAACACAAGATTAGTTAGCTCAAGAGATAAAAACTAATTTGTGAGCCCTACATGTTTTCTAATCCTATCTCATCCCTTCTAAATCTAGCAATCCAAACATGCCGTTTGGGTTTGTTTGTATAGGGTACATAAGTAAGGTTATGACCCTTTCATCAAGTATGTAAGGGTTGAAGAATTTGGGGGACTCTGTTTTTCTTTTGTCTCCTACTTTTTCTTATATCTCATGTTTCTTTTTTTTATAAGATTCGGATATAACATATCTTGAGATAATATATGATTTCAAATGGTGGGAAATGTAATACCACCTTGTTATGGCATAAATGAAAGCAACAATGAGGAAAAAAAATACAATAAGGATTTATGTGGTTCACCTAAAATTAAGGCTACGCCTATAGAACTGTAGCGATTTTTACTATAAGAGAAGGCAATACAATATAAGGATTATGAAAACTGTAACATAATCAACCAATATAAATACCTGAAAAGCGAGTCAAAACGGCCAAAATGGGTCAACTCTAATGGCCATAGCCTCTGCTTGATCCATAGACAAAGTCTCACAAAACAAAATGCATTTAAATCGTAGTGGTATGAGTCAGGTCATGAGTTGGAAGCTCAAGATGTTTAACACACTTTTCCAGTGGTACTATATATCTCCCCAAGAACCCATACCATTAGATATGGTCCCATCTTTTATTTGAAAGTACAAATTAATTAATTTTCTCTTATCCAATTATATATCATAACGAAAACAAGTATAGTATACATGGCACTTAATATATACAATCTCATATATTCTCCAAATTATTACATAATTCATCTTATATATGAGGCTATTATATATTCTCTCACCTTTTTATATTCTCTTATTTTATATGACAGACATGTTGGAGGCAAGACTGTCAAGATGTTTATTTTTGCAAACAATTAACAAAAAAAATTAACTAGACAGGCAATCGCCAAAATGGACTCTAGATAAAACTTTTGATGACGACCGATCAAAATAAAATCCGTGCATCCGAAGTTAATTTAAAAGAATACCTTTTAACATGTCAAATCTTCACCTACAATTTAAATCCGAGTTGAAACTCCCGTTAAATCTTCTACTGTATTCACTTATCCGATTCCTGAATATAGTGTGGGTTATAATCATCTAAAAACTCGTACCGACAGAATCAAGACAGTTTTAGTCTTACAAGACAAGTTATGAAACTGGTTCAGCCTACC
>JAOTRH010187968.1:0-11734 GCA_034768845.1 Heliamphora exappendiculata
AGGTACTTGATTATATTCTTTACCGCAGTCCAATGCTCCTATCTTGGGTTAGACTGATATCTGCTAATCATGCCAACAACAAAGCAGATGCTGGATTTAGCACAAAGTATAGTATACACGAGGCTTCCTACTTTCAAAACAGAAAGAACCGCCTTCATCTTCTCTATCTCATCAGATGTCTTAGGACACTGATCGTTGGATAGAGTAATTCCATGCCTGAAAGGGAGAAACCATTTCTTGGAATCCCGCATGCCAAAACGAGCAAGGATATCATCGATATACTTTGCTTGTGATAAGGTCAATATCTTTTGTTTTCGATCTCGCATAAGCTTGATCCCAAGGATGTGACTAGCTTCTCCCAAGTCCTTCATATCGAATTGCCCAAATAACCATACTTAATCGTAGATAATGCCCCCACATCATTTTTAATGAGCAAAACATCATCTGCATAAAGTACTAAGAAGATCATCACGCTTCTATCACGCTTCTTGTATACACAGGACTCATATGTATTTTGATCAAAATCATAAAACTTAATAGTTTGATCAAACCAAGTGTTCTAAGTCCTCGATGCCTACTTAAGTTCATAAATCGATCTCTTAAGCTTGCACAACATGTGCTTCTAGTCATTTGCAATGAATCTATCTGGTTGTATTATATAGATATACACATTAAAACTTCCGTTAAGAAAAGCTGTCTTGACATCTATTTTCTAGATTTCGTAATCGAAATAAGCAGCAATGGATAAGAGAATCCAGATAGACTTAAGTATAGATACCAGCGAAAAAGTTTTCTCATAATCGATCCCTTCTTTCTGAGTGAACCCTTTAGCAACAAGCTTAGCTTTGAAGGTTTTAACCTTCCCGTCTGCTCCTCTCTTCTTCTTATAGATCGACTTGCATCAAATGGGTTTTATTCCTTCGGTTGATTCTACAACTTTTCAGACCTGATTAGAATATATAGATTTCATCTTTGAATTCATTACCCTTTACCAAAGTTATGCATCTTTGTCTTAAAGTGTTTCATTGTAGTTACAGGATTCGATATCCAATTCTGCTAAGATCTTGTCAAAAGACTCTCCCAAGAATATATATCGATCAGGTTGATGAACAACTCTCCTACTACGATAAGGCACTACATGTGCCTGTGTACTAGTAGTAACATGCTGTGTAGAATCTGAACCCTATGTATTAGTACTCTGTTCTTGATTTGCACATGTCCCGATAATTCTCCCACTACGATGAGGTAATGAAATATTAGTGATTTGTTCTTCTGTTCTACTTGTATTTTCTTTCAGTTCTTCCAAAACAATGTTTCTTTTGGGCCTATGATCCATAATATAATCTTTTTTCAAGAATCGGGCATTGGTGCTAACAATGACCTTCTGATCCTTTGGATTATAAAATAGACCACCCTTTGTTTTTCTAGGATACCCCACAAAAAAATAGATTTCTGTCCTCAGTTTCAACTTACCCGCGTTCCCTTTCAGCACAAGTGTTGGATACCCCCAAAGCCGAATGTGCTTCTGACTAGGCTTATGCTCGGTCTACAATTCTATGGGAGTAAAAGGTAATGATTTAAAAGGTACCATGTTCAGAATGTAAGCCGCTGTCTCTAAAGTGAGTCTCCAAAATGAATCGGATAAATCTGAATAAACCATCGTGGATCTTACCATCTCTATAAAAGTCCTATTCTTTCTTTTTGCTACATCATTTTGCTGCGAAGTGCTAAGTGCAGTTAACTGGGATATAATCCTCTATAATGACAAGTAGTCCTTAAACTCTCCAAAGAAGTATATCCTACCATGGTCAGATCGTAGTGATTTGTTACTTTTACCCAGATGCTTCTCTACCTCTGCCTTAAATTCTTTGAATTTATCAAAGTATTAAGACTTACGATGCATCAAGTAAATGTATCCATACCTTGAGTAGTCATCAATAAAATTGATAAAGTATTCAAAGTCACCCATAGCCCGAATTGTCATAGAACCACACAAATCAGAATAAACCAGCTCCAACGATTCTTTAGCTCTATAGCTTTTGATCGAAAATGATCTCTTGGTCATTTTACCTTCTAAGAAAGACTCACAAACTGAAAATACCTCCACTTCTAATGAACTCAAAAGTCTATCTGCTACCAGTCTGTTTATACTTTTTAGATTAATATGATTCAAGCGTAAGTGCCAAAGAAATATTTAGTTCATTAAAGAAGAAAACTTTCTCTTATATGGTAAATTAGATGTATTATTTATTTTAGTCAGTTGCAGTATAGGAGAGATTGAAGTAATAATAAAAAGATCATCCACCAATATACTATAACAGATAACCTGTTTATTATCCTTAATAACCACAAAGTTATTAAAATAAACTAAATATCCGTCTTTAACTAATCCAGAAACGAAAACTAAGTTTCTTCTAATGGCAGGTACATAAAGACAATCTCTCAATATTAAAACTCGATCTCTACCAAAATTGAGAGTGGCATCTCCTACTACAACTGTGTTACTTTTGTATTATTACCCATATGCAGGTAAATCTCTCAATTACTAAGTTGTTGGATTTTTTAGAATCTCTGTAAAGAATTGCAGACATGATTAGTGGCTCTCGTATCTTCACACCAAGTACCGGTTGATGACACCACTAAACATGTTTTTACAACTAGTAAACAGAAATTATCCTGTATATTCTGCCTTCTAAAAAATACTAGACATAGCTTTTTCCAGTGCCGTGTCCAGTTGCAGTAAAATATCTACCTTTCGGCTTTTCACACCAATCTGTGGCCCACTAACTACCCGAGAAATCGTGTATCCCTGTTTCTAAACTTTTTTCTTTTTTATACCTTTCAGTCTAGAAGAAGAATCTTTTTCTATAACAGACACATTTTTTGGTATTAAAGAAATACCATTGATAGTTAAAGTTATATCCAAGTTACTTTTTCAGTCAATAAAATTTGGTCCCGTTAATTTATTTGTTTTAGTATTAAAGCGAATGAGTTGAAAGCCATTTTAATACTGAGAATCACATAATTAAAATACCGTTAATTATGATGAGCAAAATTTTGAATTCATTTTAATTTGATTTTCTCTACCATTTTAAAATTAATTTGCCAACAGCCTAGTAAACTGAGAATAGTATGTCTCGATGGGAGAACGTCTACTATTCTTCATAAGACTAGATATGCCAATTCCTTTTAATTGTACTATCTAGGTAACTGACTATACCAAGTAAAATTAAATAGCTGACATAGTTTCGATCCATTATATAATAACAGTAACTCAGATAGAGAGGATACTATTATACACAACCGAGTGTTAGCCAGCACTTAATTCCAAATCAATCGCTTCACAATGAATTCTTCAGATGGAGAAGTGATCCACACTAACAATTATCTAGAATTATTCCTAAAAGAGATTTGTACTGGCGATACCACAATTAATCTATCTGCTATGGAGAAAGGCCTTACTGCCGATACGCAAGTTTTAATTGCATCACCTACAAACTTGTGATGGAGACCGCGAGATTTATTTGTGAATAAATTTTCTCTCCCACTTAGATTTTTAAAATATTTTTTAGGGTTATAAAAATCTGTTTAATTAAAATAAATTTGTTAATTTCGAAAAACACATGATCTGAAAGAATCAAATATCTTCCCATATACACAATTTTAAAGATTTTGATTTATCAAACTACATTTTCGTGTTTAAATGTGTAACAAATAAAATTTAATAAATGCATAATTTTTTCTCCAGCTTTTCAGCTAAGATAGTGATTAAAAATATTTGTTTATTTTATTTTTCGTCTCGCATTTTTCAAAAAATAATAATTTATTTCAATTAAACATTTTTTCATTTAATTAATTCAAAATTCAGAATTAATTTTTACGTTTTTTTAAGATATCCGATTTTATAAAAAAACATCTTAAACGTGATATTTTAAAAAAAGTAAAATATTTAAAAATTTTCATTTAACTAAAATTAATTAATTAAAAAATTTTATTTTTATTTTTCATTTCAAAATATTTTAATCAAAACTGAATTTATGAATTAATTAAATTAACAAGATAAATAAAATAGATATACAATCATCCACGCAATTCATATATATATAAATAGGATATATATATATCCCGATTTTATGATTCAAGTGAAACGCTAAAGCGTTTTAGTCTCTCAAAGAGGATAAGCTAAAATAATTCTCTTTTATCTCTGATTTCCGTATAACTTTCCTGATACTATCTAATATATCAATATATATCAAATCAGTCCCGTATATCTCAGAAAATCAACACAAAGTAGCCTAGAGAGAGAGAAATCGTCGAACCACCATTAGCCACCACCAGCGCCACCTAGCCGTTGCCTCATCCGAGCTCTGTTCTAGAACAGACTGCCACCGCTCTTGTGCGCCGCCGCCTAGAACCGTCAACTTTCTGAGGCTTTTTCGACCTCTTCCCGAATTCTGTTTTCGATGTATTTTATATCGTTGGGAAGTACTTAAAAAGTAGAATCTTTCTGTCAAAAAATTTGCTCGAAAATAAGCCAACAAACTGTCAAAAAATTTCCTGAAAGCCACTGCTGTTGCCGGCCTATTTGCCATTGTGATCCGTGGCCCGTAAAAATCTGAACCACCTCCGGTGCTGCCTCCATTTTTCATGTTTCTGAATATGTTGAACCTGTTATTAAATAATCTAAACAGATATTTTAAAAATAAAAATTAGCTATTACATCAATCCTATATCCCGAAAGCTCACATTCGTTCTAACACGATCAACCCCCGTGATTAAAAATAATAATAATCATTTACACCATTCAATCAAACATGAAAAATAATTGATAATTATAAAATCGATATTAGAACGCCTGCAAAATAAAGTTAGCAACAGTTCTAAAACTATCAGGTCTCGATAATCGAAAATAAAAAATAAAATGGCTCTAATACTAATTGTTGGAGGCAAGACCGCCAAGATTTCTATTTTTGTAAACGATTATCTGAAAAAAATAACTGAGCGGGCAAACGTCAAAACGGGTAGCAGATAAAACTTTTGATGATGAACAATCAAAACAAAACCCGTACATCCGAAGTTAATTTAGAAGAATACCTTTTTACGGGTTAAATCTTCAACTATGATTTGAATCCAAGTTGAAACTCTTCTCAAATTTTCTACTGTATTTTCTTATGTGATTTCCGAATATAGTGGGGTTATAATTCTCCGAGAACTCATACCAGCAAAACCTAGACATCTTTAATCTTAGAAGACAAGTTATGAAACTGGTTCAGTCTACCTGCATATTTATATGGCTATAGCAGGGACCTGGAGAGTAATTATGAGTAAGACTTCCAGTGGAATACAAATATATATAAGCGATTTTTGCAATTAAGCAAATCTCATAGCGGTATCTGCAATTCTAGAAAACCAGTAGCGATATCTGCAATTTTTATAAAATACTGAATTACAGTTCACACCACTAAAGAACTATAATTGCACTCTGACCCATAATCTCAAGACCATATATTGCATTGAGCTCCTGTTATTAAATGCTTACAATTTCTCTCTACATTAAGATTCCCGATACCCACCAATTAAATTTAATTACTAATAATTTAATTTAATCGGTATCTTGATATTCCTTAAGTCCTTCTACTTAACTTAGTTGACCGCCAGATATTCAAATCCACCTATAGGGTTTGGCCCGGTCAAAATTCATCAGCTTCCTTAAAGGAGTATCATCCATCCCGATCTTTTGGGACGTGAATTCTGTCAATAACTAATATTCGTCATATAAATAATACCTCTATCCAACTCATCAGGAATATAGACCCGTATAAAATCGCACCATCTAATGAATCAAAATAACAAATATTAAATATATGAAAATTAATAGTTATTTCAGAATTAAGAGGATAAGTACTATTCATAATATCCTTGGGGTGTGAATTAATTTATATAGTCAGTATAAAATTAATTACTCCAAATGTCTCATTTAATACACACAAAGTGTACTGACACAGAGAGTCAGAATAATAGACGACGCTATTATCTGTTCTTCGTAATCAGGATAGGCCTACTAAAACTCTGTACCACAGTCGTACCGATGGTATATCCATTTTCATCTAAACTGTGAACATAAAACTTATATTCTGTAAGAACCTAAAATCTGATCTTTTGTGTGCAAGCCGTACTCTACACACCAGATTAAATACTATACAGAATATCGGACATCTATGTATAACATTAAAGAAATGATACACATACATTACTCATAAAGATTCACATAAAATAAAAAATTATTTTTATTAAAATTAAATTAAATACTAAAAACATGATTTTCAGTATACGTACCAACCCTAACAAAAAGATCTAATATTCTTCTCTCTGTCTATAAAATAATTAGTTATGGTGTAAACAAATTTCTAGGACTGATTTTTCATTTTCTGTTAACTAAACTTGTCAACATGCGCATCAACCTACCGCCAATGATTTTATGTTCCTCAAGTGCATTTTATTGTATCTCATGACTCAAGGGCACTATTGATTTTGGGCTTTAGTTTGTTCTTAGTATTTTCAAATTTCTACGTATTCTACCCCTTGGATAGAAAGTCCATAACATGTTTTGGTACCTTTCTTGATTCAAATCTCATTCACCATGACTAATTTCCATGTGAGTTGGTTCGAGCACTTTGAGTGATCTAAAATCTCATGTCCTAAAGCTCTAAGAAATAATCTACTATTGCTTGTTCATCAATGAAGAGGCTGAGTATAGAGCACTAGCTGAGACTGTTGTTAAGTTGTCTTTTACCAAACTAACGTATATGACACACATTATGCATGTGCAATCCTTAGTTTTTTGCAAGCAAAATGTTTAAAATTAGAGCTTTGTTTTAGATGAGAGCAAAGTTAATGCATTAACTCTAAAAATGTCATTAAATTAAGAATTTGAATCCAAAAAACTCAAAATGCGACAATATGAAAACTGTATACATATAATTTACAATAAGGGAGAGAGGTAAGTTAACTATTTGAAAAAATAAAAAAAAAATTACACGAACACTCCTGATACAAACAGTGTGCATCACTTTACACCATAAACTAAAGAAGCCTACAAATAGACCATTAACTATTTAATGATATTACTTTAACCATTTCTGTTAGCATTCTATCTTTTAAATTAACAAAAAGTTACACGAACACACCTTAAATTATGAGGTTGTATTACTTTACCATTAAGTTAAGGGTATTTTCGTAATTTTTGAATGACTCTGTTAATTTGGAAGATATAATGTTAATGAAAGGGGTTGAAATGATACCATCGAATAGTTAAGAAATTTATTTATATGTTTCTTTATTTCAGGGATAAAGTGAAACACACTCATAGTATAAGAAGTGTTTATGTAATTTTTTCAAAAAATAAAAAGAATGTAAGTGCTTTCAAATATGGACCAAGGAACTTTACTGCCTTGAAGAAACTTTGGAGTAAAAAAAGCATCTTAACAGATTCGATGATGGTTGGTGTAGGTGTGATGGTGCATGTGTAGTTGATGTGAGAGTTGTGAAAGATGTGGGAAGTGAAATCGATAACTGCATGGAAGTTGGGGAGGTTAAAGTGGAGGTGGAAAGATTTGTGGTATGTGGAAATGTAAATAGTGTTAATTATGACTGTTTTAATCTTTGCTAAATTTAAGTAATTTATTACTATTATAAAGAGAACTCAGTATTTGAAAAGTGAAGTGCTGTCACACTTAATAATTTCATATTTATCCAAAAGCTACTCACATATCTATTGCTAATTACAAGGCTAAATATGTAAATTGTTCTACTATCAGGAGTTATTTTTTTATCTACACTTCAACTATTATCGACAGTTATTTTTCCTTAAAGCACGTGCCACCCCTTCTGGTTGCTTTTAACTGTTTAGGATAGATTTAAAATTAAAAAAATCTAGTCGGCTTTAGAAAATCAATTTAAGTGCACCCTTTTAGAATAGTAATCTATTACTATTATAAAGAGAACCCAAATTCTAAAAAGTGAAGCATTGTTACACTATACAATTCTATATTTATTCAGAAGTTACTTCTCCATCCATTACTAACTATAAGGCTAAACATGTAAATTGTTGGACTATCAGCAGTTATTTCCTCGTATCTCCATTTTAACCACTATCAGTAACTATTTTCTCTTAAAGCATGTATGTGTGCTGCCCTTCTAGTAGATAATAGATCACTTCCCATTTCTCAGTTTAATAGTTAACAGCCAACCTAATTGAAGTCTTCCCTTTCATTAGTTCAAGGGGATGATGATATCACTGCCTATTAAAAATCATAGTGTGGTGCAAGATTGTGGTCGTGTGATGCGAGAAGATAAGCCGTCGCTACAACAACTGCAAAACATTGGAGCTATAGCTAATGCAAATGCTTAAAGGCTCGTTTGATAACTAGTATAAATTAAGTGATATTGACAATGATGTGTGATTAGTATAAAGATTGTGAATAGGGTCATATTAGTAAAGATGTTTGATTAATTTTTTTTATATTTGATTTGCTTTGAATTAGACAATGAATTAAATCATAATTTATTTAATTTTTACACATGAAATTAGATTAAATTTATAATTTTAAATTTTACCCCTATATTAAATAAATGCATTTTTCCAAATTTATTGCAACCATCAATAAAATAAAGATAACAATGTCATTTTATTACCAATCCAAGTGAGATTGATAATACCCACCTTTGGTATATATTAGTAATACACCATTTTGGTATGATTAATATCCTAAGGCCTGTTTGATAACTGATACAAGTATAGTGTGATTAATAATGAAATAATATTAATATAAGGATTAGAAATGAGGTGAGATTAGAAATGAAATTAGAATGTATTTGATTTGGGTAAGATACTAGAATGGATTACACAAGGTTATATTTGTTTTGGGTGAAATTAGAATGTGAGATAAAATTAAATTTGTTCATTTCTAATATTACCCCTATTGTAAAATACCAATAAATATAGTTGGAGTCTCATTATATGGACTTGTGGGCAATCTTGGTGATTCTCTAAGAAAAAATCATGATTCAGATCCCAAACCTATTAATGTTGGTTTGGATTCCTCTAGCCTTGGAATTTTTGATGCATTCTTTGCAAGTTTGCCGATTATTCTTTACAAGTCTTGTATTGAAGAAAATAATGCATCAAATGCTGTTGCTCGCATGGCATCACCGTGAAGATCCAGTACAGTAGGACATATTGGGATTTAATTACTAATTTCTGAACACAAACGAAATAAAAGTTTATGCACAAAATTAGAAAAAATAATCTACACAGAGGTTTTTATGTGATTCGGTCAATACTAGCTTACGTCCACAAGAGAAAGAACAAATATTTCATTACGTCGAATGTGAAAGAGTACAACCCTCCATCTCCCTTCTCTCTACCAGTTAGCCTCTCAAATTGTTATCACAATTTTTTTTCTAACTTTAAGCTCCACCAATGTCTTATTTATAAACACACTAAGAAAATCTTAAAAATCTATAAGGTCATATAATATTGAATTCTATATAAAAAAGAATCCCTAGTGAATTCTTATTCCCACCCTAACCCAATTACATATAGATAAAATATAAAATAATAAAAAATACAGACTACGCAAAATACAAGATATTTAGCCCAACAAAAATGCTAGAGCTATTATTAGAATTAACTTGATTATCAAGTTTATTTTTGTCCCACACTTTCGGTCCTAAAGGTCTGGCTTTCGAAAACTACCTCTCATATGGGATTGGTAATGAGACCCAATTACCGAATTATTAATCCACCATCGTTAGGAGTCCAGTTAAAATATGAAAAGCAAGCATCTCTTTAATAAGCCTTCGGTCATCCTAAGCTCATTCATAGGCCCAAAACCCTTATCAAACAAGGCCTAAGGGGACTATACTTATTTTAAAATAATCAAATAAAGCATTAATCGATCTAAAAAATTAGCAATTCAATCCCACCTCCTATCTCTACCATTAGATAATACCTAATTGTTTCACTTAGCAGGTGTACACGTGGGATAGGTAGGTAGAAGGTTTAGTGGAGTTGTTTCAAAGGTTTGTGTTTGGAAAATGAATGTAACCCATTATCTAGTCTAGAATCATCTCGTATTTAAAATATGTAACTTCAAGTGATAGAGAAATAACACTTCATTTTTACTTGTATGCCCACAAGTTTGGTGGGGACCATAAGTAGCCAAATTATAAGTTATTTTAAAAAATAAAAATATTAAATATATATTAAATGACTTAAGGCCCGGTTGACAATTAGTTTAAAAGCTAATTTTTTTACATTTTTAACTAAAAAATTAAATTAAGTTCAAAGTAGACTGTTTGATAACTTAGTTTTCAAGCAATATTTTTTATTTTTTGTTTAAAATGGACAATTTTATTTTTTATATATTTGATATTAACAATTAACAATTATATATAGTTAGTAGTGGTAATAAATAAGTTATAACTAATAGGTATTATGATATATTAAAAATAGTAGAGGTTTAAATAGAATATTTTGAAAGCTTGTAATTTATTTGATTTTTTTAACTTTTTAGTTTTTTTAATTTTTTACCAAATGAGAATTTATGACTTTTGATTTTTTTAGTCAAAAAGCTAAAAAACTAAAGTTACCGGGCCTTATTCTGGTCTTTCATATGTGAAATAAAAATAGAATAACATTATGCCAATTAAAATATTTTTTACTATATTATTAAATAAAAATATTTTGTGGGCAATGTTAATGCTCCAAAACTATCAAATAATAATTCGAACAAGTGGTACCATGAACAAAATAAGGCCTGTTTGATAACTGATATAAGTATAGTGTGAGTAATAATGAAATAATATTAATATAAGGATTAGAAATGAGGTAAGAATAGAAATGAAAATGAATTAATTTTTTATGTTTGATTTAGGTAAGATACTAGAATGGATTACACAAGGTTATATTTGTTTTGGGTGAAATTAGAATGTGAGATAAAACTAAATTTGTTCATTTCTAATATTACCCCTAATGTAAAATACCAATAAATATAGTTGGAGTCTCATTATATGGACTTGTGGGCAATCTTGGTGATTCTCTTGAAAAACATCATGATTCAGATCCCAAATCTATTGGTGTTGGTTTGGATTCCTCTAGCCTTAGAATTTTTGATGCGTTCTTTGCAAATTTGTCGATTATTCTTTACAAGTCTTGTATTGAAGAAAACAATGCAGCAAATGCTGTTGCTCGCATGGCATTGTTGGAAGAATATCTAACGGCAAAATAAAATACATGCTCGGATATCCAGAAAATATATATTTATTAAACTTTCAACAATTTACAATAATATAAAATTACAGAAAATAAAATAACAGGAATAACATAAATGGAATTTGCAAACCGAGTCCTACAATCACAGTTTCCTTAAGAATGATTCGCCGCCTACTGAGGGTGTTGTAGGTATTCCACCGGCGTCACTCTCCTAGGATAAAACGGCTCCACGATCTTTGGAACACCACCAAGGATCGGCTACGAACATTTTTCGTCTGTCTTTCTCTCTCTTGCAGCTTGCTCCGTAACCTGAGAATTGTATCTTAATCTCGTTCTGTCTCTGCTTTCTTCCAGAGGGAGATGACCTTTATATAGCCCCTTCAAGGAGAGGGGTTACAGAGAATTTAATTGCCACAGAGAATTCAATTGCCACTTATGGCTATTGAATTCCAGGCTGAC